>JXSR01S064090.1:41005-69578 GCA_000969725.1 Ophiothrix spiculata
TTGATTGCAGGCAGTTTGATTAGCAAGATGACATTTCTCAACATGTCGGCATGGTACTTTAAAGAAGTGAACATGGTAAGAAAATGTATCTCACCATGACGACATCTTACTGTCAGAAAGTTATCTTGACAAGATAACATTTCCCACCATGACGACACAATACTTATATGAAGTTGGCATGGCAAAATTAAATAATACACCATGATGACACCGCACTTTTAGGAAGTAGAAATGACAAGATAAGATTATCTTAAAACATCATATTTTAAGGATGTTGACTTGTGAAGATAACATTTGTCACCATGACAACATTTTACTTTTAGGAAGTCGACATGGTAAGAAAAATTATAACACCATGGCGATATCGTACTGTTATCTTGTCAAGTCAACTTGTAAAAATAAGATGTCGCCATGGTGAGAAATGTAACCTTATCAACTCATCTTCCTTAAAAATGACGTCGTCATGGAAATAAATGTTATCTTTCAAAGTCATCTTGTAAAAAGTAAGATGTCGTCATGGTTAGAAATGTCATCTTGTCAAATCAACTCTGTGAAAGTATGATGTCGTCATGGTGAGAAATGTAGTCTTGCCAAGTCAAATTTGTAAAAGTGAGATGTCGTCATGGTGAAAATATTATCTTATAAAGTCAACTTTGTGAAAATAAGGTGTCGTCATGGTGAGAAATGTCATCTTCTCAAGTCAACTTTGCAAAAATAAGATGTCGCCATTGTGAGAAATATTATCTGACCAAGTTATCTTCCTAAAATTTATGTCGTCATGGTGAGAAATGTTTACTTGCAAAGTCTACTTTGTGAAAGTAAGATGTTGTCATGGTGGATTATGTCATCTTGTCAAGTCATCTTCCTAAAAGTAAGATGTCGCAATAGTTAGAAATGATATCTTGCCAAGTCAACTTTTTGACAGTAAAATATTGTAACATACATTTTCTTACCACGTCGAAATCTTAAAAGTTCGATGTTGTTATGGTTAGTTCTACTATCTTGCAAAGTAAACTTCCTGAAATGTGAAGTCGTCATGGAGATAATTATGGAGATAACTGAAATATTGCCAAGTCATCGACCTAAAAGTAGGAAGTCATCATGGGGAGAAAATTTTCTTGCCAAGTCAACATTTTTCAGTAAAAATGATGTCATACTTGTAAGTTTATGTCATCATGTTAAGAAAACTATCTGGTTATCTTGACAAATGGAATGGCACCTTTATGCTTCCATAAAATTGTGCTTGAAGTGGGTCATGTTTGATGTCGAATTAAAGTAGATACGTGACCCGTCAAATCGAAAGGTACCTTAAGATAGGGTACTTTGATCAATACCAAATAGGCGGGCCTCTTCATGTCGTGAATTGATACAGATAGGTGCGTGCGTAGCTGGACACAGGTAGGGTGAGTAGCACGTGTGACTCCCGCATTATTATCTATGGCGCGCGTGTAACTGGGATTATGTTTTCTTGTGGATGAAGAAGAGCATCATAAATCCCGCCTTTTTAGTGTTGATCAAAGTATAGTAAGTTACGAAATACGGGCAATTGAAGCTGAGCATACTTAAAAATCACGCTCTCATTAACATACAGGAGTAGTTTGTTATTCACAGATGACGCCATGTCATTGCTGTAGCACAAATTTAGCAAGCGACCATGAAGGTTCCCCTGGGGAACCCCACACGTCTTCTGCATAAAATCAGATTGTATGCCACCAACACTGACAAGTTGCTGCCTGTTGGAGACATACGATATGAACCAAGCAGATTTGATTCCCATAGTTCATAACTTATAACAAAGGATATGAATATGGTTCATTGTTCCAAATCCAAGAAAATTGAGTAAAATGTATTCACATTTTAGTGACGTTTCATCGTTAAGCTAACGACTTCTTCAGACTGGCAACTTTGTTTATCTCTCAACACTGACGTCTTGGACGTAGAGGGCGTCGAGAGAAACAGCTGGTCATAGATGTGATTCAGTACGTAGGCCCCGTCATCCTTGTTCAAAGTTTGTTTGCCCCTTCTGCGTATTCAAAGGGATTCCTTGAGGCGTCTGGTAGTAGTGTGAGATTCGCGGTCAATGACTTTAGCTTCCTCCCAGAGAATAGACTGATTGGTTAAAGCAACATGTTCCGCAAGGGCAGATTTATCGTCGTTAGCTTAACGATGAAACGTCACTAAAATGTGAGTATATTTACTCAATTTCTTGGATTTGGAACAATGAACCATATTCATATGTTTACTCAACAATCCAGATGAACTTATTTAAAGATATAACAAAAGATGTCATGATTGAACATCATTTGAATATCGAATTAAAGTAGATATATGGCCCGTCATATCGAAAGGTACGGTACCGTAAGGTCGACATAGTAAATTACAAAATACGGGCAATTGAAGCTGAGCATAGTGAAAAATCACGCTGTCATTAGCATACAGGAGCAGTTTGTTATTCACAGATGACGCCATGCCATTGCTGTAGCACAAAGGTCAAATTTCTAATTTCATTAGAAACGTTACCTTTGAAGTGTATTCTATCATATTAATTTGATTCCAACATCCACATCATAAGACAAATGTTTTAAAAACCGAGATAAAAAATCCTTTCTTCTTTCAAGTTTTACCAGTACAGAAACTCGATTTCAAGAACTATAGTTTTTTGAATCAGCCCGATGCCGTTTACTAATTTGCATTAGATGTAATTTTGCAATCGAGCATCCAAAAGCAAGGTGTCATTATAAAGCTTAAAATATAATCTTTCAGATGAGACCGAAAAATCAATTTTCATTTTGGGTCCCTTAAGGTACCTTTCGATATGACAGGTAACATATAATAAAATCAATGATAGTGATGTTCAATGTGGATTTGGAGATCACGAATCATTAACTTCGAGTGGATTCTTCGACTTAAACCATTGCCCAATTAAAACATTTACAATTTGAATAACTGTGGATTCGTACTTTGAATAGCAAATTTAATTGAAATCTCGAGCGATTGTGCAGCTGTTCTGCCCTTCAATAGAAATAATGCGCTTATGACCACAGTTTACGATATTACGATATTTACGATGATTAGTTTACGATAAACCATTAAAATGATCAAGGTCTTTAAATACATCCAATGAAATGTAAACGCATTGGTCCATTGAAAAGTTATAAAGAAAGTGGATTCGTACAAGAGTGTTCTGTTACGTAATTGTATGAGGGAAAGTCAAAAGCGTTACAAGGTGTGGTGCGCATGTGATATACTCTGTTTGCGACGTAGGACGAGTACCGCTCAACATTCAACAAGTAATAAATCTGATACCAGGATACATACCCGTACCTGCTAAAATGGACAAACGAAGGATTTTAAAGCCATTTAAAATGTCGCATTTCAAAAAAGCAAAATATAACACCTTACCGAATTTTCAGTGTCAGACGGAAAACAACGATTTGGACAGGCGGGGCGGCCGCGATCCTAGCGATTTAGAAGAAGCTACTAAATTTATTGACTAGGGATTTCGAAAACGCAAATTTGGGGAACATTTTACGTGTCTTTCTATCGGCGCATTGATATTGAAAAAAATTCAAAACTTATATTTTTACCTTTATTCAAATAATAACAAAAGTGCTCCTATAGTGATATTTATTGTATTATTCCAAAACTGCTGGGGTTCACGCGTGAGCCCCATTAGTAGCAAAGTAATTTGAAGTTTATTCGATGCACTACTTTAACATAATGAAAATTACACGAGCGACAACGCGGAGGTATCTTGATCAATTATGGACGGTAGAGAGGCATGGCCATCGCCGTCTGGATTTGGATTACCAGCAGTACCAGTAGCAGCTAAGAAAAAAGGCAAGTATTTGATATTAAAAACGTTTTAACCCGGGGCCGCTCGAAGAAGAAAGTGGTACGCTTGCTCGTCAGAGCATCTCAAAATCGGACCCTAAATGTCGAAATCATGTACAGCAAATTAAAACCCTTGATGTCGTACAGTATCTTTTTTAATTATACCCCTAAATGCACTAAAATTGATCCCTAAATGTCGTAATGGAAATTTGACCCAAAAATGGCGTAACACACTATTGTGGACCATTAACGGCGTAATAACGCACTATTTTCTGCCATAAAACATGAATTATAAATTGGAAGTCATTTCTGTAGTTATTTAGTGGAATTTTAGAATAGCTGGCGAAAATAGTAACCCTAAAGTAAAAAGATATCGTAAAAAGACTACCCTTAATGTCAAAAGTTATTCCGAAAAGGCACCCCTCGGACGTCGACGACGCCAATGGAGCAAAATTTGACCCGTTGTCGACGTTTTTGTTTATAACGAGCATGCGAACCACCATTTTCTTCGAGCGGCCAAGGCGTTTTAATCGTACGTAGAGGTAATTGGTTTGATTATTTTAAATTTATTTAAAATAGAAAAGTGGATTCCAGAGGAAAAGGAAAAATGTCACACTATAATACTGAAAAAAGATAAATCGGACCTATGTACATCAAATATATCCTATGTACGAATCAACAGATAACAGTAGATTCGTAAAATATAATCTACACTTTGTTGAATAGGATGACGTCACAGCAATGGTTTAATACAGTATATAATAGCAACATGCAATCAATTATTACGTCGATCCTGGGTTTCCCAACCGGAAATCAATCTTTACCGAAATTTAATCCCACAATGCACTGGTAAAGCACAACGATGCACCCAAATTGGCGTGAAATGGATACGCACTACCACCCATCCCAAACAACAATTCAAATCACCTGCTATGAATTGGAGCTAATGTCACGGCTTATTAGTTTTATAGGCAAAACTGTGTTTGGGCTAAAATTTCGGTAAAGATTGACTTCCGGGTGTAAACCCAGGATCGACGTCCCGGTAACGACCTTCAAAGTTTAGGTATAAGTAGACACTTAAGTATGAAGGCGTTTCATGTCAAAAAACGAAATTTGACTCTTTCACCCTATTTTTACTTGAGATGCCATTTATTCTAAAATTCCTCTCATTTTGCCAGAGCAAAACCTCCAAAAATAATATTTACCTTTAATTGCAACATTTTCAATTTTCACCTATTTTCTACGAAATAACACAATTTTCAGGACATTACGTCTTCAGTCAAGTAAAACATTTTGTAAGGGGGTAGAGTAACGAACTGAACACCACTACCATTGTTTTCATTATAAATTATTTCTATTAATTTGATATCAAACATAACACACTTCAAGCATATAAATTTAGAGTAAATAACGTCTATAATTAATCACCCCATAAAAATCAGGTTACCAATTCCCAGTCCACCCTTAATTGTTTTGTTTTGTTTTGTTTTTGTTTTTGTTTTTGTTTTTGTTTGTTTTTTTTTTTGGGGGGGGGGGAAATATTGATACCTATTACTTTCTATAGTCAGTTGAAATCGGCTTCTTTGCTATTTTGTTTCTAAATAAACCCAAATTTATGGGTAATAATAGCAAACCTTTGACCTAAATTTATCGAAAATTAAGGTCATAATATTGCTAATCAGGTACATTTTTGCAACATGATAGAGTAACAGAATAAACAACTCAACCAGTGTTTTTATTAAAATTTCCCTTAATTTAATATAAAACATATCATACAGAGTGAGTCAATAACAGTGCAATAGTTGAAACGGGCTCCACATCCAAAGAGCAAGATAAATACTAAACAAATAACATTTGTTTCTTACTAGATCGTGGATTACCTTTAGAATGTTGAAAGAATGGGGATAATTGATGATAAACATGATAAAGGCATTCCAAAGATATGTTCATGATATAAAATCATTTCTGTCCAACTAGCGAACATTTTGATCATGTGTCTCATATTATAGGATTGAATGTGACAGTGCCTTTCTATTATCATTTGCTGACCTTAAAAAGACTAAGGTGGGCCTTAAAAAACGCCATTTGGTTTTGTTAAAACTAGTTAATGTCAAGTTTATCCATCTTCTTAGCCTTAATGAGGCTTGACACACCTCTTGTTCGTGTTTGCAAATTACCTGCGTGAGTTATTTGGTAATCGAATAGTGAAATTGGCCGGGACAAAATATTGATTGATCAGTCAGAATTTCATATCTCCATCTTTATTGTACTTTTGTTGATTGGGTACAGTCTAACAGACTCTCTTAAACGGATAATTTACAGACAAGAGTCCTCCTTTTGAAGTTCTTTCTACGTTGCGAAATTACTAATGCTTGAATCTAGCCCAAAGAGAGGTAAGACTAACGACAAACGGAGACCATGGCCATAGGTTTAACAAACTTCGTGGAGGGGAAGAGCTGGACTTCAGTATTTTACACATGATACTGGCCAACAAAACCAACAGACACTTCTAAAGGTCTATAAAACTTCTAAAGGTCCACAAAAGTCTTTTCAGTTTTAGAGAAAAATAATAGAAAGGCAATTTAGCATTCGATACTTATCAGACACATGATCAAAATGTTTGCTAGTTGGACAGAAATTATTTCATGCCTCCCACTTAAAATACATGTATGTACATCTCTGGAAGGCCTTTGCCAATTATCCCCATTCTTTCAACATTCTAATGGTAAATAAACAAAAGTTATTTGTTTAGTATTTTTAAAAATATGACGCCATATCAACTATTGCACTTTTATTCACTAACTCGGTAGTTTACGAACAACTTCACAAATGTTATAAAATTGCACTGTCTTTAGCCCCATCTATTGCCTAGTTCAGAATAAGTTATGACCTCTTAATTACTAAGGTCAGTTATACCATCGAGATATCATAGAAGGAGAGAGTATTTGAGCAATTCTTTTATCCAATGTCCGTTATAAGTGATTATCTTTAATCGTATGTAGAGCATACCCCACCGTCTCCTACATAATAAATTTTAGTGCAATAACTATAACCCACATAAATATATCACCGTGTTCGTTTTTGAGATATATGCATCTCAGAAAGCATGTTTTCCTCACATTTACAAGATGTATGACACAAAGTATAAGAAACACGTGACAAAGATTATTTCGCGTGCTTCTAAAATAGCTTGTGCTTTATTTAAACGTCGCTGAGCAGGAAAAAGCTCATTTTTTCACACCTGTTAAGTCAAGACTTAGGCGGGAGTCTCCCGCTTGTAGGTATTCCTCCCGACCTCCCGATCGGGTATCCAATTCTCCCGCTTTGAAAAAATCCCTCTATCTCCCGCTTTGGAAGAACAAACCCGGGGGAAATGTCACGCTTTCTTCCGTTTTGAGAGAAAAAAAATCGACCGTGATGTCCTGCAAACGTGTATTAAAGACCATGTGCTCCCTACATTTTGTTGAGACGTCTGTACGCTTGTGATACCTGTTTTATTTTATTTTATTTATTTATTTATTTTTGCTTGTCATTTTTGTCAGTTTTCAAGTTTTCAACCTTTTGAGCCTCATATGTCAGTTGTCCGTAACGTAAACGTTACTCATAATTTTTAGTCTTCCGCATCCGAATGTGGGGATGTTGATAGATTTTGTGCATTTGATTTCAAGGAGCAAGCATTATGTGCATTTTGTAACACTGGCAAAATGACCTGTGTGGCGATATTGCCGCTTTGAAACGTTGGTGTCCGTTAGGCAAACAGTTAGTGCCGTATTTGAAACTTTTGTACGTTAGTCATTCGATGGTCTAAAAACGTTGAAGTGTGACTGAAATTAGTGATGATGCGCAGATGGTGAATAAAGCCTGGCTGATATTCCAAATCGGAACAATTCACAACGAAGAGCACCCAGTAACTCTTTGCCATATCTAGATTCCGGATCTGTGTAATTAGGCCCTGGTAAATTTACCGGTAAATTGAATTTTTTGTTACGTACAAAATGAAGTATATATCCAAAAAGCTTAGGGTCGCCATCGATGATGTAATTCCCATGTTGATCCTTCGCAGCATGGGGTCTGTCTATCATTATCCACAATTTACACAACGATGGTCCATTTATATCAGATACGAAATACTTGCGGTGTACAGGAAAGATTTTACCTCCTACATTCAACATAAATACATCTTTCGTTGGTCGGTAAGTTGTAACAGCATTGTTAATAAGTGATTGAATCAAGTAAAATTTTGCCTCAAGCAATGCAAGTTCACTAAAGTTTTCTGGCAAAATAAGCTTACCACGCCTTAGAAAAGTCAGCACGAAGCGAAACATTTTACCATCCCGATCTATAAAAACGTTGCCTTGAGCATCTTTTGTAGAAGGGATATCACCTTCAAACATTTTGCAAAGCATGGAGTCCGGATCTTTGGTCAATGTATTCTTTGATGTTGTGAAGATTTTTCCTCCTACGTTTAAGCTGATAATGCTATCCATAGCTTCTGCTGTCCCTTTCTCCGACGCGAGGTGAACTCATGGAATGTTTATGGTATTGTTAGAACCTACCCTTGAGTAATCATATTTTTGCTAGTACTGATTGCAATATAATTTGAAACTGAACTTTCCATCGGAAATATTTATTATCAAGATTTAATACTGATTAGCGAATACATATAAATACAATCATTATCAATTGAATACGCCAAGATAAGAACACCCCAACTCCAATAGCTCCCTTCTGTTAATTATATTTATAAAATATAAATGCATACAAATTTCTGAAAATGCTTTCACATCACTAAAACAGCATTTGCATGTCAATATCCTAATCATATTGTCACATTTGACCTTGTAGTTGACTTGTTTAGATATTGTTAGATAATTGTTATAGTACATAGTTGCTATATTTAAACAGCCATTACAAGAACATCCCACCATGAGCTCCCCTCTGCAACTATATGCTAGGAAAATTATCTAACAATGTCTAACAAAGTCAACATGGTCAACTACAAGGTTAAATGTGACACTATGATTGGGATAAAGACATGGAAATACTTTCTGGTGATTTGAAAGCATTTTCAGAGATTTATATGCATAATTATATTTTACATATAGCTATTGGAGTTGGGATGTTCTTATTCTGGCGTATTTAATTAGGGCATAACGATAGCAAGAGTTGATTGGGATCTAATGACACTTATCATAAATTTCACAGTGCACTTTTGTTATCAACAAGGAAACAACTGTTTGGTTATGAACTACACCGCCCTTGAACAGTTGAAGGTTAATAACTATAAACGTTTTTCGCGGCGTTTAATTCTATACTTTAGGCAATTTTTTTCATGTTGAAGCTACTTCCTGTTTCAGTTCCGGAAAATACCGATTGATGCATTTTTCATTTTAAATTTTTTCACGAACAAACTAAAGCATTACACACTGAAAAAATGATTGAATTTTGTTTGTAGAACTTTATACTAAAAAGTTCACTGACAAGAAGTTGAAAAGATAATGTCACTTTACAAAGATTAGATTTTATTTTCTTATTTTCATTCACTTTAATTCAATCTTTTCGCAATTTTCTAAGCTCTCTATGGCAAATTTAACCAAATAAATGTCAAAATCTGTTTGGCGCAACATTTTAACTATGCCGAATTTATTTAGAATACGATGTCTATTTTCAAATAAGAACTTTATTTTAATGTTGCGCAGACTGCAATCTGAGAAATAATCCTATTTATAACAATTGTCGACTAGGTATTTTTCGTCTAGTTAAAACGTGGTCTATGAAAGTTCGGCTGATCGGGCTAGACCCCGGAGCTCCCCGGACCAGACCTCGTGTAAGGCACATGGAAATAATTGCTGTAATCATTGTTATTTCATATGGTCAGTGGTTCTTAAAATGGTTCTTCAGGTGACACCGTCACCTGAAGAGCCATTTCAAAAACCACTGATAAACTTCACAAGATCAAGGCGCTAAGGTAGTTTTTCATTTAATACATTGATGATTTTAACATTGTTATCTTCTATCGCACGCTCCAGAGAGTCTATCTTTAACTACAACGTAGGCCTAATCGATTGCTAATAGCTCTTGCAGGTTCAATGCGGGGGATGGGAGGCCCATTATATTTCCCAATGCGGGAATTTAATTACAAGCCGGGGCGTGTGAGTAAATGGTAAATATAGTGGTAAGTATAGCTTGAGGAGTGATATTTTGAATCTGGATATTTCATAGCCGAGACACTTCATACCCGTTTAATATGATACTCTGGTTGTTGTATGTTTGTAGGTAAAAAGGGCCCGAAAAAGGAATGTATAATATTTTTTCTGGGTTGAACTTGAGTGTAAAATGAATCATTCAATATTAGAGAATCATGAATGATCTAGAAATGATTTTTCTGCAAAAGTATTTGAAGTTTAAAAAAAATTCAAACTTAATGATGATCAGAAATTATCACTTATTTCATATTAATTTTATATTTAACTTATTTTTTATCTATTAAAGTTACAATTAAGACCACTTCTTATTATTAAAGCAAATTTTATTCGGTCTTTAATGCCCTAAAATATCCTAATACTCTTAAAATACGGGTATGGACTGTCCCCAGGGGACTGTCTTGGTGTCTGCATTCAAAAAAGCCCTGTAAACTCTGAGCAATGTGTGACTCTGAGAAAGCATTAGGGGAAACAAACACGATCGACACTGATGTGTCTAATAATATTCATCATTGAAGTGCAATAAGAAAAGAAATACAACAAAGCACTGATGGAGTAAGTCGGATGAGTATATATACCCCCTTTTGTTTAAAATCGTTGACTCGCTGATCTGCAATTAGGTCTATAAAAATTGTACTTAAGGGTTGATGACCTCCATCTGCTCAGGAAAATATGAATCCTAACTATTTTTAATCATGAAAAGATAAATAGTTTCCATTGGATTTTGCGGGGACTCGAACCATGGAATATGGCAGGGGTTAGTCATTCATTACGAGGCGGGAGATCTACCGCTAGGCTATCAAGGCAGCGTTAAGATCGTGAACTAAAATCTAAAACATAATATTTTGTTTCAGACTTTATTATTTTGTCAGTTTAATAGATTGAAAAGAAAAAAGTTTGAAAGGTACGTTCTGAAAGTAGACAAAGACATTTTTACAAATTATAGACGTTACGTGTGTAAAATTTATTTAAAATTAAACTTTATACGCCCTATAATATAGTTACCAAAATCAGTGTGTTTACCCGCGAACTTACATACATGTAATGGGCCTATACGTATTGAACTTGCTCGTCATTATAACCATCGTCATTATAACCATCTTTGGCCTAAAATGACAAAAAAATCATTTGAGGCCTATTTTGGACCTATTTTCGGCAATATTTCAAAAAGTAAGTCAAAAATCAAAAATTTGAGAAATGCGTTCCTAGACATGTGTTTCTAGATTCTGAAAAGCTTTCGAGGTCCAACTTTTGATTTTTCTAAATTTAGTTAGGTTGTTTGCAAAAAAGTGGCCCAAGAACAAGGGTTTTTTGGACCTTGGTCCAGAATCGTACATTTTGGTCCAAAACTGACCTAACCATCATCTTCTACATGAAAATCCACATCTAGAAATGTATACTTTTATATGGATTTCCTTATCGGTTGCTGAGTTACAAAGCATAAAATAATTTAGAAAATGAGGGGTTAACTGTGCCCTTAACTATGGTGAAAACTGCGCATGAAGCGTAAAATGGCCCCTCGTAATGGCTGCGATGTAGGAGGGCGTCCTTTCGAGAGTGCTCGGTCGGATTCGTCTATAGATCGGTTCTTATTTTTCTCGGTTTTTGAGCTGGTTGTTTTTATGAAGTTGTATCGACTGTTGATTAAAAAGCTTACGTTTATGGTTAAGGCTCGGTGCAGACTTCACTAAAGTATAGAATATTCTGCCTAGAATATTCTATGCTGACTACAACATGGCGTAGGTCAGCGAGTAAAACTGTATTCGGGGTACTCGCTCACCGAGTTAAAAAGTTATTTCAAGTCCCACCCATAATCCGTTGATTGTTATTGATTTGAATGACTGAATTTTTTTTTTTCACTAGAGACATAAGTTGCCATATGGATCGTCATTTTACAAACCATATAGGCCCACGTGTAGATTTGTTAGTTTATATGATGCCATTTTGGGGCAAATTTGGTAGTTTTTGAGACATAACCATTTTGAGACATTATAATAAACCCTCTCCCAGCTAACAATATTTATCCTCTACACTGCATATTCTTTGGTTTCCGGAAATTGTTCCAACAAAATAGTGGAAAAGCAAATACATATTTTTTTGAGAAAAAATGTAAAATTGACTGAGTCTGGTAAATAAAATATTCGATACCAGTTCATAGTTTTTATATGATGTAGAATATTCGATGACGTCAGTATAGAATATTCTAAGCAAAATATTCTATACGATAGGGGAGTCTGAACCGGTCTTAAAGGTGACTGGAGATATACAGTACAGTATACATGTATATAGATTATTCGTTTTAAGGGTTGAGCGAGTCCATTTTTGGTTGGCATGATTGAAAAAAATATTTTAACGTTTTTGGCAAGATAGACATGTTTGTATTTAATACAATGATTATTAGAAAAGGTGGAAAATCACCAAAATATGTTTTTTAACTAATTATCCACAGAAAACTACTTCATTTGTTGTCTGTAACTATACGAGAGTCATTACGTACTTTACTTACCTCAGAAATAAATGACCTATGGTATTGTAGGTGATTATATAAAATATAGTACAAACCCAGTGTAATTTGGGGTGACAGTCAAATATAGAATTAATCTAGAAGAACATTGAACTAAACGCAAGATTGCTTGGAAAAAAAGACTTTTATAAAATGGCTGTTTTTGTAACCTAAAAGTTTTTAGTCGATTCAACACTATTCAACCCTCAAAAAGCCCAATTCACTCGTTTCGCGGCCATGTAGCCACAGGGCTGACAGAATTAATTATCACAAAAATGACCCATTGATATCAAATATGTGTGTCCCTGTTAGCTCCTGTTTCTTTACCTTGAAAGTGGATCATTGAGCATGTTGAATAGAAATGCAGTTTACATTGTATAACCCATGATTATTATTGTGCATTTAAAATCCCATTTGTCGTTGTACATCCAATACACATATTTATTAGGAAACGTTAAATGCTATGAACCCGAGTCAGCTAGCATGAACCAGCAAAATTAATTGACCTCGATTGTTCTTTTCCTTGACCAGTTGATCCATACAGTTTCAATAACTAGGTAATGGTTGATAGTATATTTGGTTTTGGGTGTAATATGTCGGGAAATTTGGTTTTGTTACAGCCGCGCTTACAATAGAAAACGGTCGATGGGCGCTTTTTATCGCTTTCATTCATATTAGATGGGCGTAGTTTTCAGGCACTTCGTGTATATAATTTGACACAAGACACAAGGTAGCCAACGCCTAATATCGGAAATAATGCAAACACTGGGATTCCTATTCTGGACTGTAGATGTGAGTATAAATTTCATTATATAATACAATATTATTTTCGTCATGATATGCATGACGCTGTGCATGATATGATATGCATGACACATGAAATGACTGATTGAAATCTAAAATGTGTCAAATCTCCATTTGTATTTTCTGACGTAGAAATCGGACTTTGTCAGGAAAATTACTTATTTTCTAAATTTAGCGTCTCTAGAATCCTACAAAAAACCTATGGATGCTTAACGGAGTACGATGAGAAATGTTTATAGTCATTAAAAATAAATTTGATAAAGGATAACTCGACATTTGATGTCATCTTCGTCGACGAAAACTAGGTGTGCAAAAATACGTGCAATACCCCATATATTCTTTATCGTCACGAGCATTTAATGGCATTATAAATTTTGAATAACATGCATAATTCCATTGTGAATATTTGGAGTTCAACCTACCAAAATTTCAACGAAATCGTGTCATTTGAAGTGCTTCAAAAATTACTAGTATGAGATTTCGGCAAAAAGGGGTCAACTTTTTCGAAGTAGTCTGCTGAACCCATTTTGAACTTGATCATCGACGTCAAATCATTTAAGGTTCATATACAAACTTAAGACTCTACATATGTCCACGAAAAATTATGATGATCGGACAAGTGTAAGTAGGCCAAAACTTGCAGTAAACTTGACGTTCAGCCAAGTGAGACGACAAAATGGCTCGTACCCTTAAACTATACAACCTATTGGTGGTTCTTATAAGAATTCAAGATCATTGATATATTAAACGGTTTAAACTTGGTCGAAATAATATAAACCACCAAATTCAAAAGCTTCAAAAAAAATACCGATATTTTCAGGAAAAACATATAGGTCAAATGATAGATACTATTTATATTATCGAAATGACAAGGATGATTTTAAATTAGGAGTTATCCCTTCAGTGGCTAAAGAAGACTTGTGGATGCAGGTCTCAGGCTACCACAGCTCTGTAATACAGTAAGCCTTGATACAATTTCTACTATGGATACACCAAGACTGTAGTGTTAAACAACATACTCGCCCGTCTTGAAAATGATTTCGGCAGTGAATGCCTGAGATATTTCCGCAAACTGGAAAAGCTGGAGCGGAACATTGCTCGCTTTAGATGCCATCTCCACTTCACCCTTCATCGTAAATATCGCAATATGATACCTAGGAGCCTGAAACTAAAATCTTCTGTTCATGGACATAAAGCTAACAATATCCTCCGGGACGCTGAGAAATCTTTGCTTACTTAACGGATCCGCCAAATTAACTTTAGAAATTCCCAATTTCAAAATCAAAAGTTGGAGGTAGAATTCAGAATTTCTGTTTACACACTTGCCTAGTGATAGATATGATGAAATAGTCGAGTTTACTCACAAACCTGCTGTGGATGAAACCGCTGTGTGCAAACCTAGACAACAAGAGAAATTTGCCAACCTTGTTGACAAGGAGAAGAAGCGGACTAAGTCAGAGGCTAATAACTTCAATCTCTCGCCAGAGGAAATTGAGGAGGTAACCAGTAAGTGGGTTGGTGGGTTATCAATGTCTCGGACTGTGATCTTAACGAACATGAAATCTCAGTGTTGAAGAATGGCCTCAATTTCGCTGCTACGCCCACTAAGATACCCGTGGATGATATGATCACTGCAGTTGAAACAGCAGTCAGACATGGTGGTTTGGACTCGCAGCTGAAATTCGCAGTAAAGCTAGTGATTTATAATTTGTACCATGCCAAGCCCCCCCCCCAAGAAAAAAGGTAACATTTCTACCAAGGAGATGGGGGCTATTCGTTCACTTAAGGACCACCAGGACATTATGATCGTCCCAGCGGATAAAGGTCACGCTCTTGTTGTGTTGAATACTGCGGACTACAAGAAAAAAGCTGAGTGATAATAAGACCTATGTGAAACTCAAAAATCCAACCGAGAAAAGTTGGTTAAGATCATCAAATCTATCAAGGAAAGTGGTGCTATCACCGACATCAAATACAGACAACTCTACCCAGTGAGGAAGTTCCTAAGTTTTATGGCCTGCCGAAAGTCCACAAGGCACAATCCTCTTCGACCTATTGTTGCTTGCAGCGGTTCCAATACGTATGCGTCTGCTAAGTTCATAGCCGATATCATTTCTCCGTTGGTTGGTCAATCTGATTATCATATTATGAACAGCAAGGACTTACTGATTAAACTTCAAGACTTCACTCTTATTGAGGATGAGGAGTTGGTGAGTTATGATGTCACCGCTCTTTTCACATGTACTCCGGTAAATGAAACTATCACCATCATTGAGGAACGCCTTCAAAATGATGATACCCTACCAGAGCGTACCAACCTGACAGTGGATCAAATTGTTGAGCTGCTCCGTTTTCTCCTTACCACCACATACTTTCAGTATGGTGGGGAGTTAACAACCACTTAGAAGGCGCAGCTATGGGTTCACCTGTTTCCGCGCTGACTACTAATATATTTATGGAGGACTTTGAACGTAAGACCCTGTCATAGTACCCTAATATCCCGCGGTTTTGGGGTCGCTATGTCGATGACACCATGGTCATAATTATGAAATATGAAAATGAGAACTTTACCAACCACATAAACACTCTCCATCCCGCAATCAAGTTCACCATAGAGAGGGAGTTAAATGGTCAACTCCCCATGCTTGATGTCCTGGTCAGTCGCGAAACAGATGGCACGTTAAGTTTTCAGGTATATCGCAAGCCAACTCATACCGATCAATACCTGAATTTCGCCTCCCATCACCCTAAGTTGCAGCACAAATTGGGTGTAATAAGAACTAGAGCTAGATAGAGCTTCTTCCATTGTCACCAAGAAGGAAGAACTTAATAACATCTACAGATCCCTGGCAGTGTGTGGCTACAGCAAGTGGACAATTGATATTGCTAACAATAAGTCTTAACTAAACAAACCCGCCGGCTCCGCCGTAATGACAATACCGCACACCGAGTCAAAGGCTGGTGTTAGTGAGAGTCTCCGGCGTTTGCTTATATCCTTTGGTATAACTATCCATGTGAAGCCCCAGAAAACCATCCGCTCAATGCTTGTTGCACCAAAGTATAAGACTCACAAACTTGACAAAGCATGAGCCATTTATGGTCTCAGTTGTTTAGACTGTCCCTCATATTATATTGGCGAGACCGCTAGGGCTCTCAGAACTCGTCTTAAGTAGTGAACATGAACGGCCAACCTCAGAACACACTATCAACGAACATCATAAGATCGACTGGGATGGCGTGCGCATACACTGAAAACCTAAACTTGACGGCTCAACTATAGGTAAAAGCTAGTCCAACTGGTGCCCACTTGGACGAGCTTTTACCTAGTCAAGCTAGATTGACTAATTTAATGTTAGTTGCTGGACTAGCTTTTGCCTAGTCGGTCTTGTTCGTCGACCCAGCTCGACTAGTTTAAACTAGTCGCTCGACTAGTTTTTGACTAGGTTAAAGCTAGTCCAGCTGGTGCCCACCTTGACGAGCTTTTACCTAGACAAGCTAGATTAACTAGTTTTAGGCTAGTCGCTCGACTAGCTTTTGCCCAGTCAGTCTTGCTCGTCGACCCAGCTCGGCTAGTTTAAACTAGTCGCTCGACTAGTTTTTGACTAGGTAAAAACTAGCTTTTGCCCAGTCGGTCTTGCTCGTCGACCCAGCTCTAGTTATAATAAACAACCAGCATTAAGCTTACCATGGACGGTCGGTGACACATATGTGAAGTATGGGTAAACGCTATATCCTCAAATCCATAATGTATATTATATGAAGTACAGAATTAAGTATAAAATTTTATAAAAGAGTGACCTCACTCAGCACTCAGTGCAGTAACAGCTGACTTCTATACAGGTGTACATTGTAAGAATTCAAAAATAAGCTTTTCCAAGGTGAAAGGAATGACCTTTGACGTGACGTGTTATTGCATTGCAGCTCGACTAGTTTTAACTAGTCAATCCTCCAATCCAGCCTGACTACTTTTCTCCATAATGGTTGCGAAACTAGTTTAGCACCAATTTTAAGCTCGAGGCTCATTCCAGTGAAAACTAAACCTTTTTTGATTTCAAGCAAAAAATCAGCTTTTTTATTCGACCACATTAGCATTTTTTCAGTCATACGTTTGTAACTCGGTACGTGAAAAGCATTTTCTAATCAGAAATTTTTTTCTATCCGTGCATGAATGAGCACATGTTTTAATTCAAAAATGTCACAAACGTTACCAAAAAGTTACACCAAAATGTCACAAACGTTACCAAACGTTACAACACAAAACAATGCATCGATATAATGTTCTGTAATTTTCATGACATATTTGTAAATATGTTACCCATAATCGGTGTAGAGTGCAATAAAAAACTCGTTGACACTTCAGAGCATTTGTACTTTGAAGTCATTTGGAGCAATAAACTATTTCCGTGCGAGGTCACAAACGTTACCGAGCGTTACATGAACTTTACTCAGGACTTTGGCAATTAATTTACTTTCCAAACATCTACATGTCTTGACCCCATCAGTGAGCACCATTATCAACAACAAACTCGTGTATATAATGTTTATGCTAGGTTATGTAGCCGTTTAAAAGTGAAATTTTTCAATTTTCGGTCACAAACGTTACTTTGGAATAGCCCTCGACGATCATGCTTGACTAGTTTTTTCCGACTTTTGAAACCAGTTCAGCTTGCTCGACTAGTTTGGTTATCTGCTCGACTAGAATAAACTAGTCAAGCATGCTTGACAGGGTTGACCGATTAGTTCAAAGCTAGTCAAGCATATAACTGACGAGTTTTAGTTTACAGTGTACTTGACAGAGAAGAAGACTGGTCACATATTTGGAGAGGGGTGCGAGAAGCCATCCATATTCGGAGATCCGGCAGCGACTTCAACAGAGACCGGGGGCGCCATGATCTCCCAGGTATTTACAACAAGCTTTTAGCATAGATCAAAACCAATCAATAACTATGGATTAATTCGAACGGAATAATCTCTTCAGTTGCTAAATAAGACTTGTGGATGCAGGTCGCAGGCTCCGAGTGAGGTGCAATAAAATGCTCCATTCATTTTTTTTTTTCAAGAACGGCGCAATTCTACAAAAATAACTGCACCTTGATGAGCTTACCACAGCTATGTAATACAACTTTAACTTCAACTTCAAATTTATTTACAATATCACAAATATCACATATATAAAATACATTAAAATTAGCATAAACAAACAAACAAAGCATGATATTGTGGGAATGATCAAAAGGCCAAAAAGGCCTGTAGGGATCATCCCATACAGCAAAAATTAAAACAAAATACACCACATGAGCTAAACGGAACAAACAAATAAAGACAAGAAATGCCCAAAGCTAAGCAAAAATCAAATCATATGTACTTAGATGATAATTCAGTTTTGTACATATTTTTAAAATGTTTGGTGCTTTTGCAAAGTTTTAGGTTTTTGTTTAATGAATTCCATAAATTGAGCCCTGCAACTCTTATAGCCTGATCAGAGAAAGATTTTTTTTCTTTTATGAATGCTATAGTCTAGAGCATTTCTTGTTCTGTATTTGTGTACTTGATTGCGTTTAGTGAAGTATCCCGGAAATGTTAATAGTATAAAATTAACTTGATGTTTATACATAAATATTCCCAATTCTGCTTTGAAGGTGCCAAAAACATTTAAAATCTTATGCTTATAGAATAATGGTCCCGTATGGCATCTATAATGTTCATATGAAATTGTCCTCATTGCCCATTTTTGCAGTTTGTATATTTTATCCAGGTAGGTTTTACATTCATTTCCCCATATTAGAACGCCATAATTGATTATAAGGGAGCACAAGAGTGCAGTACAATGAATATAAAGCATGTTGTGGTACAAAAGGTTCCAATTTAGTCAATATTCCAATATTTCTTGATATTTTCTTAGTTATGGCATTAATATGATTTTTCCACGTCAGATTTTCATCGATAATGACACCCAGAAATTTTGTTGAGCCTACTCGAGCTAGTTATACATTATCTAATATTACATTAAGTTTACGTGCAGCGTCAATATATCTATTAGTGGTAACTGAAGTACCTAGCAACATGTAGTTTGTTTTACAGTAAGTCTTGTGACTGTTGTTTTAATACAATTTCCAATATATGAGTTATGTTATTAATAGCTTTTATAAAAAATGAATACTAAAGATATTTGGTCTTTTGTCATATCATATATAATATACACTGTATATTGTACAGGGATGCCTAAAATGAGCAGCCGTTGCATTTTGAAGTGTAACCAAAACTTCTTTCACATTTGTCTCTCATTTTGGTTGTAGATCAAAGTACATCATTCTTTACATAAATTCATCAGGAAATATTTCCGTGAGTACCAAAATATTGGATTTGAGTTTAAGAACTTCTAATCGTTATTCTAATCAGGTTGCATTTACAAACATTGGGCCCTGCACTTTAGATTTTTTATTTAAACTGTCCAATAAACACTGAAAACCTAAACTGGTCAGTATGACTAACTATAAGTTAGTCCATATGGTACGCATCTAGACTAGCTTTAAGTTAGTCGGTATTGCTGGACTAACAAGGATGACTAACTTAGCCTAGTCCAGCATGCTGGACTAGTCTCATTTTACTTGCTTGACTAGTTTATGTTAGTCTGTTGACCAGCTTGACGTTAGTCAAGCAAGCTGGACTAGTTTAGGCTAGTCGCTTGACTAGTTTTAAGTTAGTCCAGATGGTACACATCTTGACTAACATAACATTAGTCCAGCTGGATGGATTAATCCAGCTGCCTTGACTAGCTTACTCAAACTAGCCGATCCCAAATAACTAACCTCAAGCTAGTCCAGCCAACTAGACAAATCTAGTGCAATATATATGCATGCTATGTAGTGCATGCAGAGCCACAGGATACAGTCTTTGATATAGCTAATCCGTCAATAATGTACAGAGATGTTTAAGAGTGACATATGAGTACCATCAAAATAGTCAGTCAGCTGCATATAAACATATGATATAATTCACGATACATCAGTAGTAAATGATGGTGACATTTATGAGGTCAAACGACGGCACGGTGTTTCACATGTATGTGCTGTCCACTATGTTGTCCTCAAAGACTTCACCTGACTAGGCTCAGTCTGACTAACATAAGCTTTTCAAGCCAGCCAGCTTGACCAACTTGAAGTTGGTCAAGCTCTTTTGTACCGTCAAGGTAGTCAAGCTCTCATCTCAGTCTGGCAAACTCGTCAAGCAAAGTTTCTCACATTAGTCAAGCGGGCTCGACTAGTTTAATACTAGTCAAGCAGGCTTGACTAGTTTGAAATTTGGCTAGACCAACGTCAAACTAGTCAGGCAAGCTGGACTAACCTGCCTGACTAGTTTAAAGTTAATCAAGCAGCTGCTTGACTAGTTTTTGTTTTCAGTGAATCATTGTTTGGCCTGCAGTGTCTAAGAGAAAGGTGATTGTGGAAGCAAACGGTTGTGGAAGCGCCATTGACTTGTGTACAGAATTGTGGAAAATGATCAAACTTTAAACTGTTGTCACATCAAATTTTGAAGGTTTACAACAATGATTTTTTCACACTTTTAAATGAAAGATATGCCTAAATGCATCATTGTATGTTTAAAATCAATTTTAAATAATGCATTTAGTCATTTGTAATTTCCAGTTTATTTTTCATAACACGTGTCTATGGTAGTTTTCTCATTAGCATTGTTACACTTTCTCTAACAATTCATGACTTACGATCAAAAGCTGGTACATGGTAGCGCAAGTTAAACATTGAAAAATAATAGTACTAATATGATAAAATGTTTAATTTGCATGTTAAGTGTTGAGTTTCTAATACGTCATTAAAATTGGAAGAAGTAAATTACGATAACATTGCACTTATGTCTACGTCATAACCTCTATATACATACTCGTACAATAATCTCATACAATATCAATATGATAAAATAAATAAATGCGACATTACAAGATTATTTTATCAACGAGGGTTAAAGTCCTTCCCTTTTCCAAAACATACATATTGTTTTTATACAACATGTTTGAAAATACGCCCGGATAATAAGCATGCTCTGTATAACTTAGTAACACAGTAATATGTTCTAACATTCTTTAATGTTATACTCATAATTCTACAAATTTAGGGACATGTATAAATATTTACAATATAATATTAGTATCCCAAAAAGTTCGCTCGCTCTTTATTAAAAAAAAATACCCAAATACTCCAAATGAATAATCAATATTGGTTTATTTGGTAACAGATAACGTCACAAATGGTAAAATGTAGCTTGCAGAAAGATTTTAACCAGTGGCGGCGAAAATGTTCAAGGTGGGGTTAAACTAGAGAAAAAGGCAACATCTGGGAGGGCTAAAATTTGGTCGGAGGAAAAATAGGGCATTATTGTAATAGACACTTCAGGTGATTTTTAAATTATGAATCAAATTGCTTCAAATGAATTTTAAATGAAAGCAGGTGATCTAAAGGATCCAAATCCGTTTGAATTTTTCAAATCCAACCTTCCGTTGCAAAGTTATGGAGGTTTTTGTATCGTTAATTTAACTAATTTTGGAGAACGCAGGATAGGGGATAAATCTTTTAGTTTCTTTATTTTCGCCAAGCAAGGTCACGGCACCAATCCAGTTACACCTCTAGTCAATACACAGAGTAATTTGGTCAACATTTTAATTGTCTGAATGGATATTACACACATGACATGTGTTATTTTGCAGCTTTTTGCGCCCACACATGCGCGGGATATTTAAAGATGATTAGCTCCGCATGATAAAGAGCTGATCAAAATTACTTTAGGCGGAAGAACAGGCGCAGAAATTACACCCAAACAATCATTATTTTTGCCGCTTGTTGTTTATTTACATGTGATTTAACAGATATATTAAAAAAATTCTTGAGTGTGCATGGATGTCCACATAACTTGTAGACAACTGAAATTCTCTTTTCTTCACTTCCAAAAAAATTGGCAAACTTTTGAAAAATCAATAACTCTGCAACCACAAATCAGAATGTTTGTCTACAAATAGGTGGCTGTGCATGGACAAAATCATCTTCCTGATAACATATTCTTAAATAAAAATGGTCTATCATATTGCGCGGAACTCAGAAAAACATCTGAAAACGTTCCTAGAAACACTTTATTTCAGTATCAAAACAAAACTATCAAGCCCACTTAAAGTCATGCCTGCTTGAATATGAGCTATGCGTCAACGTGTCTGTAGGTCAGCGGTGTTAAAAATCAACGTTCTCCTGCCAAGTAATGGGTAAATGAAGTATCTAATTGTAATGCTCACGTACTGCGTAGTGCGCGAACAAATTCCGTCAAATCTGCTAGATTCAGGTAAAATTGTCAATTTTGTCTGAGTATAGACATTATATATATATGCAGCGGTGGAAATACCCACATGATAGTCAACCCAGGGTTAGGCAACCCCGGGTTCCACTTAGGTTCCTATACGTAGAACATACTATTACTAGTAGTGAAAAGTATGTAAATCATAATGTACTCAGTTGTTTTATAGCAGGTTGTACAATGTGCACCCTGGGTAATCTTTACTAGCATAATTGACAACCTGGGGATGTTAATGTAGTTTATTTGTCAACCCAGGGTTATCACAGTCAGTTGCATTAACAACTTGAAGTCATTAGTGAAGTTCATTTGTCAACCAGCATAATAAGTGATATTTTATAGCAGGTTGTACAGTGTTCAACCTACGCGATCTTCATTCACATAATTGACAATTTGAAGTTATTGAATTTTGGACCTACACTCCCTGCCAAATATCAAACGGGTGCTGTTGTCCACCCTGGTGATCTTCACTTCCGTACTTACCAACTTGAAGTTGTTAATGAAGTTCATTTGTCAAACCAGGGTAATCATTGTTAGATATATACCTAATAGTAGTATAATGCTGTATGTTCTACGTTATGACTTAATAGTAGTATAATGTAGTGTGTGCTACGTATAGAGTCCACGCACTAAGTGGAAGACAACCCAGGGTTGGTCAACCCGGGGTTGCCTAACCCTGGGTTGACTAAACCCTGGGTTGACTATCATGTGGGTATTTCCACCGCTGCATATAGCAATATATATTTTTTGACATTTGACATTTTAATTATCAAAAACAATTGCATATTTTAGTGTGAAATTGTGTCAGTTACTGAAAGTGGGGAAGGGGCCACAGTGGGTCAAAGGGGGGGAGGATTGTGACTGGTAAAATGCCCCATGTCCCCCCTCTCCCTTTGGTGTTATTTCATCTTTAAAGGAATATTTGTATGCAGCACACTCCCCTGCTTCACTTGAAATTAACATATATAGGAAGTCTCTTTTTTGTAAATGGGGGCAAGTTGCACTTGTTCGATTTTGAAGAAAAGGTGACCAGCTCACCCCACCGTCTCCTACATAATACATTTTAGTGCAATAACTGTAACCCACATAAATAGATCACCGTGTTCGTTTTTGAGATATATGCATCACAGAAAGCATTTTTTCCTCACATTCACAAGATGTATGACACAAAGTATAGGAAACACGTGGTAAAGTTTATTTCGCGTGCTTCTAAAATAGCTTGTGCTTATACGTCGCTGAGCAGGAAAAAGCTCATTCTTTCACACCTGTTAAGTCAAGACTTAGGCGGGAGTCTCCCGCATAAAGGTATTCCTCCCGACCTCCCGATCGGGTATCCAATTCTCCCGCTTTGAAAAAATCCCTCTATCTCCCGCTTTGGAAGAACAAATCCGGGGGAATGTCACACTTTCTTCCGTTTTGAGAAAAAAATCGATCGCGATGTCCTGCAAGCGTGTATTAAAGACCATGTGCTCCCTACATTTTGTTGAGAAATTGAAAATGAGACCGTTATATGTTATGAGACGTCTGTGCGCTTGTTTTTTGTGATACCTTTTTTTATTTTATTTTATTTATTTATTTGCTTGTCATTTTTGCCAGTTTTCAGGTGTTACGTAAAAAAATTGGGTGAACCTTTTGAGCCTCATATGTCAGTTGTCCGTAACGTAAACGTTACTCGTATTTTGTAGTCTTCCGCATCCGAATTTGGGGATGTTGATAGATTTTGTGCATTTGATTTCAATGAGCAAGCATTATGTGCATTTTGTTAACGCTGGCAAAATGTCATGTCATGTGGCGATATTGCCGCTTTGAAACGGTGGTGGCCGTTAGGCAAACAGTAAGTAGCGTATCTGTAACTTTTCTACGTTAGTCATTTGATAGTCTAAAAACGTTGAAGTGTGACTGAAATTAGTGATAATGCGCATATGGTGAATAAACGCTGGCTGATATTCCAAATCGGACCAATTCACAACGAAGAGCACCCAGTAACTCTTTGCCATATCTAGATCTCGTATCTGTGTAATTAGGTGGTGCTATTACCGGTAAATTGAATTTATTGTTTCGTACAAAATAAAGTATATATCCAAAAAGCTTCGGGTCGCCATCGATGATGTAATTCCCATGTTGATCCTTCGCAGCATCGGGTCTGTCTATCATTTCCCACACTTTACACAATGATGGTTCATTAGCACCACTTGTATCAGATTCCAAATATTTGCGGTGTACAGGAAAGATTGTACCTCCTACATTCAACATAAATACGTCTTTCATTGGTACGTCTTTCGTTGGTCGGTAAGTTTTAACAGCTTCAATAAGTGATTGAATCTGGTAAAATTCTGCCTCTTCTTCAAGCAATGCAAGTTCACTAAAGTTTTCTGGCAAAATAAGCTTACCACACCTTAGAAAAGTCAGCACGAAGCGAAACATTTTACCATCCCGATCTATAACAACGTTGCCTTGAGCATCTTTTGTAGAAGGGATATCACCTTCAAACATTCTGCAAAGCATGGAGTCTGGATCTTTGGTCAATGTATTCTTTGATGAAGATTTTTCCTCCAACATTTAAGCTGATAATGCTATCCATAGCTTCTGCTGTCCCTTTCTCCGACGCGAGGTGAACTCATGGAATGTGTATGGTATTGTTAGCACCTGACCTTGAGTAATCATATTTTTGCTAGTACTGATTGCAATATAATTTGAAACTGAACTTTACATCACAAATATTTATTATCAAATACTGATTACAGATTATATTCAAATACGATCATTAGCAATTAGGGCATAGCGATAGCAAGAGTTGATTTGGATCTTATGACAGTAAGTACTTAGATCCTTTGCAAATGAGCTCTTAACGAGCAATTTATTTTTTAGTTCTGGCGATCAAATATTAGAAGAACTTGGTTGCGATATTTTTTTCTTGACGTGACCTGTCGGATAGTTCGGACTTCGAACCCCTGTAATCACAATAATGCAAAAAAAAAATGAAGATGTGGATAAAAGTACAGTGTGTCCCACAAAAACCTTACAATCTTTGGGTGTAATTTTCTTGGGTTTAACGCATAGTTAGAAAGTATATAAAGATTGCATGTTATAGCCAATGAATTGAATTTTAAGATTTGTTTAATTTTAATCGGTAGTGTACAACAAGAGTTATGCTTTGTCAAATATTTGGATGCAAAATTTTCTGGT
Organism: Ophiothrix spiculata; assembly: GCA_000969725.1. NCBI lineage: Eukaryota > Metazoa > Echinodermata > Ophiuroidea > Amphilepidida > Ophiotrichidae > Ophiothrix > Ophiothrix spiculata. The sequence continues at coordinate 66,887 of JXSR01S064090.1, forward strand.
CCAATTTCACGATTTTGTAAGTTTCCCTTGAATGATGTTGTAATGAGTATTTTTATTGATTTGCTCAATCAACCGTAACAATGTTTACTAATTTATTATGAGCATGCTGTTTTTTACCTCTGCTGAAAAAATGAACAAATTTGATGCAAAAATAAGGCAGATATGATCAGGTGACGTATTGTTATTCCATTTAGAAACAACTCTACTTATGGCCAATAATCATGAAATTGGACCAGACAAAAATCATAAAACATAACTTTTGTTGTTTATACACTACCGATTGAAATGAAATAAACGGTATCTGAAAGTTAAATTAATGGGCTATAGAATTCAACCTTTACATAGTTTCTGACTATTCGTTGAGGGGTGTAAGCACCTCGCTCAATGTTACATTTTTGCAAGTTTATTTTGTACCCTAACTTTTTAACAAAGTGCTTAAAGTTAATAAAAGTATACATTTCCAGAAAGGAATTTTCACAAGGAACATACACATATGTTTACAGGTCAGAGAAACGATTGAATTAAAACAGATTATATCATGTTTATCTAAAGAAAATCCAAAAGTTCCTTTGTAAAAGTAATTAATTGAAGGAAAATCAATCTCATACGATGGAATAAAATGATACTTTGTTTTCAAAAAACAAAGTATTGGCGCAGGCAGGATCCGAACCTGGGACCTCACCATTAAAAGCGAGTAGCTTAGCCACTAGGCTATCGAGGTCAGCTGTCATGGAGAGGGTGTTTTAATGATGGGGTTATATGATGTTTTGTGTAGAAATTTGATGTCTTATTTGACCTCAAGGGACCAAGCGTCACATTCTATTACATGAAGCGTGTCTTACCCATAACTACCGCAAACCTTTTAAAGAAGGGTTGTCGCTTTCTTTTGACCAAATGGTTTAATTATATTAAGTCCAGAACCGTAGATTTTTGGCAAAACGAAAAGACCAAATTTGATCTCACTCAATGAAAAAAATCACTGTAGAAGTTACATAAATGTTCACATATATTTCGCAAAGTTTCAGTTACTTTAGATTTCAGGATGTTTTTACAACATGCAACATTGTTATGAATTATGATCTATTTGGATGAATTTATGGGCCTTTTTAAATATGTTTCTCAAATTCGTGAATACTATGATTCATGAGCATCGTCGAAACGACGCGACGGTCTGTGCCGATTTTCTACCGTATGCAAAAGAAAAAATAAACTAAGCCACTTTTCTCGTACCTGAATCTTGGTTGTATGACACTTATCATAAATTTCACAGTGTACTTTTGTTATCAACAAGGAAAAAACTGTTTGGTTATGTAGGTTCACAGGACAATTAGGCCGAGTAAAAAATAAATATGTTTCTCGTCCCCTCCCGCATCGTTTTTTAAGGATTTTAAAAAACGATTTTTATTTTTTGTATTTCATGCATAAATTATTTGTTAAAAGTGTTTGAAAAGTTTAAGTCTGTGCAATAGATTTGCCTCAGTTCAATAAGCATTTTAAAAGCATATTTTGTTTTGATCAACCCTCCAGTATGTCCAAAGCTCAAAAATAAAAAAGACCTCCTCCTCTTCCAATAACACATCTGGTATCGATACACTGGGTGAGAATTGGCCATTAATAGGCAATTTTGCATTGTCATTGAAATAAAAAATAAAAAATAAGAAGTACTTCTTTACCCTGCCAAAGGCTTTGGCAGGGTATTGTTTTTCACATGTTTACACAGCTGCCTAGCAGCTGTGTACTGTATCTTTAGGAATCCTTCTTCTGCTTCTTTCTTTCTTCTGGCAACATTTGAATTGACCATAACTCCAAGATGCTTTGAGTTATTGTCATCAAACTTGGACACAATAACAATGAGCACCTCCCATTTATGACCCATGACCTTTCGGGGTCAAAAAGTCATGCAGGGGTCACTGGGGTCAAAAACTTGATTTTCACGAAAAAAGTTTCAACTCATGTACATTACATGGTATTGTCATGAAATTTGTGGACATGAAACATCTTGATATTGTCCACAAAAGTTATCGGATTAAAAAAATACCTGGGGTCATATGGGGTCAGAGGGGTAAAAAAAGGTCAAATTATTTTAAAAATCTTTAAAAATCAATAACTTTCTAATGCAAGGTGGTATAATTATTCTACTTGCACAGATAGATTGACAAAAATATACTGAACAAATCTTGGTGACCTTTGACCCCAAAGGTCAAAGTTCATAGGTCAAAGGTCAAATTAAAAAAAATGCTTCGATTGCCTTGAAAATTGGTATGCAGGTGCTTTACAGCATCCTGAACAACCTAAGCACATGCTAAAAATCATCCGAGGTCATTAAGGGGGTCATAAGGGGGTTAAAAAGGGGTCAAAGGTCAAATTATCAAAATGCTCCGATTGACCTGAAATTTGATATGGATGTACTTTAGGACATCCTAAGCAACATTAACACATTTTAAAAATCATCCAAGGTCATTAAAGGGGTGTTAAGGGGGTCAAAAGAGGTCAAAGGTCAAATTACTAAAATGCTCCGATTGACCTGAAATTTGATATGGATGTACTTAAGTACATCCTGAGGAACATAAAAACATTTAAAAAAATCATCCAAGGTCTTTAAAGGGGGTGTTAAGGGTGTCAAAAGGGTCAAAGGTCAAATTACCAAAATGCTCCGATTGACCTGAAACTTGATATGGATATACTTTAGAAC
>JXSR01S064101.1:20847-30853 GCA_000969725.1 Ophiothrix spiculata
CTCATCTGAAAGATTATATTTTAAGCTTTAAAATGACACCTTGCATTTGGTTATTGGATGGTCAACTGCAAAGTTACATCCAAATTGATAAAAGGCATCGGGTTGATTCAGAAAACTATAGTTATGAGAAAATTTAGTTTAAAGTTTCTTTATTGGTAAAACTTTAATGAAGACAGGATTTTTATCTCGGTTTTTAAAAAATTGTCGTATATTTCTATTTTGGATGTTGGAACCATAAGGTAACATTTCTGATGAAATTTGAAATTCCGACCCTGGACGTGATTTTTGACTTTATCTTGTAATTTATTATGTCGATCTTAAGGTACCTTTAGATATGATGGGACACAAATACAGAAACCACCCTTTGTCAAAGTATGTCATATCAAAAAAGTATACAAGAGTTCAAAATTGCTGTTGAGGCAAACTCTACTCAACGACTTGCCACAGGTGAACACTGGATGGCAGAGGTTAGAGTGCGAATTACAGGGAAATCTAGGATTTTTTAATTTCCCGATAGATGGGGGAAATGAGGCTTGATAAAGCTATGGTCACAATGCATCACTGATGCATCATACTAACGATTCGTCTTCTCCAATGATTTTGGACCAGATTCAATTATTTCAGATCATTCATAAGATAAATAAAATGGTTACATAACAAGGAATATATGTCCTCCTTCATACAAACAGAGAGAAAGTCTATCAATGATGGACATACTTAATATAAGGTTTAATGAATTTCAGAGTGAGACTTGCCTACAGATGAGATGTTTTTTCAAGGATTAATGTTGGTTCCATTAAAGAAAAAATCTTTGTTACAATCGAATAATGTTACTTTATAGTTGTTTTCATATTGAAAATGACAAAACCAGGCATAATAATAATATTGCTGCATAAGGCATAATAGCAAATTGTACCACAAGAATCAGCCGAGAATTGTAACAACGGGTGTATATTTCAATTAATTATCTTGGATGTGCGCACGTCATTAAAATTATCAAAACATGGTTTGGAAACCAATAAAATATTCATAAGCTCATCAATTAAGATTACTAAGATTGTTTCCATTGTAAGACAAAAATTTTACTTTTATCAAAGTTCCTCACTAAACCTTTAAACAGACAAGCAATTTGATCTACTAATTTAAAAGGGTCTATGTTGGTTTTTTTAAATCTGCAGTCTTCTAAATCTGAACAATACATCAGGTCAAAAATAGGAAAATTTTGTCAATGTACAGCTCTGCTTATGCAGGCATAATAGTTGAACTTTACAAATTGAAACATCTTTTTGCTTACAAATTAGTCCCACCAATTTGCATCTTCTCCCCCCTAATAATAAATGATCAAATACTATTAAAAATCCTCTCTAAATCAAAGTTTTAAAAAAGGATTTTGTTCAAAACAATTTCATAGCAAATGCATGTGCACATGCCTACAAGCAACATGTATATACATGACAACAGTAAAAACTCTGGGAAAAACATGTGTTGAGGTTTCAAATGTAATTACACACGCACCAACCAATCAATACAAATCATAATCAAATTCAAAGCCGCATGACCAATGATGCTCGCATAAAACAGATTAATTTTTCAACAAAAAAAAAATAGTAAATATTATTATGGTTTAAAATTGTAGCAAACTTTTAAAATCATTATTCATGTTGAAACATGCGAAACAAGTAGGCAGTGCACGATTGTTATATATTTCCCTGTATTGATTTTGAATTTTGAACAAAATTTTAAAAATCTGTAAAGAAATACAAAAACAAGTGACAGCATGCTGAATTCTGCATGTTCATGCATGAGCTGTATAAACGCAGGATTTGAAATGCGTACAGGTGAATTCAGCAGAACTTAAAGCCGCTTATTATGATTTGAATATGACCTTGAAATGGAACAAAGAATAATTTTAGTGAGAGAAAAAAAAAATCATATTTATCAAACAATAACTGTAATCAATTAACAAGTATTTAGTGGTATAATTGATTCAAAAAGACTAATTACGTGCTTCCTGGCGTCTTAATGAGAGCAATTAATGGTTGAGTAAAACATTTCCTAAGTGAAGTGCCACAAATTTTGCTGAGACTTACATAACATGGTCCTATTTTCACCTTATAAAACTCAAATTACATAAAAGTCAAATACATAAATCAGGAAATTAAGTTATCGTAACATTAATGTATTTAACGGTATGGCCATGATGTCATACATGTATAGACCTAATGAGGACCTAAAATCGATTACAGAATTAATTGTGCTGGTACCAGTATGTTCCTTTTGATCTACAATTGAGTTAATGATTCGAATGATCAATATACAACTTCACACAATGCATCTTGTTGCTATATATTTGGGATGCTCTAATGTCTGTTTCATGTTTTACGTTCATGAGTGACATACATTCCTAGCTATTCCTGGTAGAATTGAAGAAAAGTTTTGTAACTTGCTTGCTTATTTTGACTTCATTGCAATCTATAAAAGCCATGTTTTGGGTAAACTTTTGAATTAATAGATCATAAGATTAAAACTTGTTACTCATCACAGTGATTCAGAGATGCAGTTCTTAATCTTTGGCCGATAAGTCATCCAACTTTACATTCCCTTCCATAGTTCAAGTTCATGATTTAATTGATTAACATACAAACCTCATAGTGTACATTCCTGTGAGAGAATGTGTTAACCTTTTCAATCTAAAAGCACCAAATATGCTCTTCTAAATATTCAAATTACATTCTAAATGAGTCTTCTATCTTTAAAAATAGTTCAAGTTCATGGCTTCATTGATTAACATACAAACCTCATAGAGTACATTCCTGTGAGATAATTTGTTAACCTTCTTAATCAACAAGTACCCAATGTGCCCTTCTGAATAAGCATTCTTTTTAATATTCATATATATTACATTCTAAACGGGTCTTCGATCTTTTACGGTTCTAGTTCATGACTTCATTGATTAACCCTTTCGATCCTGAATTGCAATAAAGGTGTATATCCCATACTGAATTAATTTGTACTCAATACGAATTTGAGCGCCTGAGCGTTCTCTCGTAAGCTCCTTTGGAAACGCTCAGGTGTTCTATCGGACCGAAAGGGTTAACATACAAAATTTCATAGTGTGAATTGACTCAGCAAGATGACACAGTTCTGTGCCCGATAAGTCATCCAACTTTACATCACCCCTAGATCATGACCTCATTGATTAGCATACAAACCCAATATCAATCTGGAAATTTCAAGTGAGCAGATTTCCCTGGAATTTTACAACTCTTCATCTGTCAATTCCATTTTATGAATGGACTCATTTTGTGAATGAACTAATTAACCCTAATGGAGAAGGAACTCATTATAGCTCACTGTCAAAAATCATCAAAATACGCCTACTTTCTATAAATTTTGTGAAATTAAGCATACAATAATTGAAAGGTACTGAATAATTCACCGAGTCACACTTTAAAAAAATTGTGATTCGAAAAATTGCTCATTTATTGTATGCTAAAAACTTTTGTCGCTCTTCAGCAAAACAGTATGGGTTGTATTATGGCAGTTTCCATCAGTGGCAAGAAACAAAACAGATATGTTAGAAAGCCAACAAATGATATCCAGCAATAACAAATGAGATCTAACAGTTTCATGTAACAGCATTGTTTCAGCTCGGAAAAAGTCGTAATTCATAAACGTTTATGAATTCCTTAACGGTTCAATTTCCGTAAAGGAATTCCTTTACTGTACAGTAAAGGAATTTATTCACACTAACTTTAAATCAATTTTTGGAGCAACCTATAAAAATCAGAGAACATTTTAAAAGCATTTTCATATTAAATGGAACCTATTCTAAAACTTTAGCTATGAAATTTTGAATTTTGTCTGTCAAAATTTTTCATTTTTTTAAAATCTGTACAGTAAAGAAATTCCTTTACGGAAATTGAACCGTGCAAGAATTCATAAACATTTATGAATTCCGACCTTTCCTGAACTGATTTACAGCTAGAGAAGAGTAGAACTTGTACTATTCTCTGGTCTACCCTCCCACTTAACTATATGCTTTCTTGGTGTGTGCTGTGTACTCCTTTACCAACATTTTAAGAAAGTTTTAAAACACGCTGATTGAACTTTGAGTAGTCACTTTTGCACACTGTTTAATTGAAGTTACAATTCCAATTGTCAAAAGTAAGGTTCCAATTTTGTGATATACTTGTATAATCTTGACCGTTTATTAAACCTGAAGAATAGAATTACTGCTCTATAAATGTAAGCATCCTTTTTTACCATCAATATAATCTTTCACCATTTGAAAGCTTAACTTATGAATAAAGAGGAAAATGATAAAGACAGTCAAGACTTGATGACAAGTGATAAAGTCAAAGATCATTCATACAGCTGAGCATTTGCATCGTTCTTGCGGTTACATATGAGATTTGTACACAGTATCAGTTTCTTCAAGAAGACTGTGATAAAATGATCTCGCATGAACTCCTATCGATCTTCTCTATCCTGACTAAGCTTCAGCTGGTGACCTTGATCATACACATATCATCAGCATAAATCACCATCTCCCTACAATTCCTTCAAAAAAAGATTTCTGTCCAATCATCTCAATATTCCTACACACACATGCCCATGACAGTGACAACCTTAATAATTATTCTGATATCCACATAAACCTCCATTCCAATTTGTATAAAACCATTTCTGCCCAAAAGCTATTGTCACTCAAATGATACACATATCACAAATTGGACAAAACATGTACTTTTTATCCTGAAAATAATGGGCACAGCACCTCAAAAATTATTACAATAAATAGTGTACCAAATAGCCTCATAACATGCTAACAGGCATGTCATGGTATGACAAGGTATGTTACAGGTTGGCAATTTACTTGACCCAGGGCGGTGTGGGGTATATTCAAGCTCAAGGAATCTGAGGAACCAAAACTGTTTACCCCATAAAGCCTGAAATACAAATGCATCAAGTGTTGCCGCATATTATCACAGGCTTGTGAAAGTGTATTAAAGCATTTTGTTTACGTGTAAGTATGCTACATAATTTATTTTGTGTTTAAATTGGCTGAGAATATAAGATGGTATAAAAGTTACCCCTTATAAAAAGGAACTTATGACAATTCTTTGTATCAAGGAAAAATTCAGTTCACATTTTGCTTTAGAGTTTTTCCCCTCAAATTTACAAATCATATTTAGGAATATTTTGAACATATTAATCCAGTGGTAGTGGCATGTTCCCCCTCTCCCCGAAATACTCAGCGATTGATTTGGATTGGATAAAAAGGAAAGATGACCATACGAAGATGATGGGTTAGATAAGCAAAATGCCCCTGTGGGGTAAAATGACACAGTGTCACTATCACAAAATATTGATGTTTCATTTTTCGATAAGATGATCTTTACAAACCTGTGTGATTTTGATGGGAATGATGTTGCAGACAAAAGATGAACAAGTTCAATCTTTTGACTCTTTTCTTTACAAACCTGTGTGATGTTGATGGGAAATGATGTTGACATGTAGCAGACAAAAGATGAACAAGTTATTTTTAAACTCTTTTCAGAGATCACATAGATTTCTGCATTATTGAGTACTAAGTCTTTCTATTTGCAACATTCAATAGCCATTTACAATATGTTTCAGCAAAAGATACTTAGTGAAGGCACAATTAAAACTGATATTTTTGAACATTCAAAAAATGTACTTGTTACCTTTGAAATGATAACAACAAACAAACGTGTGAGCATGCCTGTAGCCAGGATTTTTTCTAGGTAGGTGAAGGATTTTTAAAAATTGGACACTCTGGGCATAACTTTTTTCATTATGATTGTACATTGAGTAAACTTTCTATATAGTTTTTGTACTTTATGAAGGTTATGTTCTGTAGATTTTGTGTGTACCTTCTAGCACTTTTTTAGCAGATTTTCTTGTTTCAAAATTTGGAAGATGTAACATCCAGATGCACTTTACCTGGCTTCGGGCCTGGGTGTGAAATTCTGAGTTGTTATTATGAGGAAACACATGTGTCTCTTTGAAAACATCTCACCAAATATTTGATTTTAAAACTAAACAAACCTGTGGTAAAAACTTTTATTGCAAGTTTACCTCAGAGCATTTGTCCAAACTTGTCGTCCTGAGTCTCACTGATGCGAGTCTGTAACATCTGTGTATGTATGTATGTTAATCAATTAACACTTCAAAATCATTATAGAACCACATTTTAGGTGACAACTCTGAGAAAATACTTGTCTTTGTCCCAAATCCATTAAAGAATACAAGTTTTTCTCTTGAAAATCAAAACCCAATGATGTGTAACCTTAAATGATGAACTTGTCAGATGTCACCTGGTACTTTTTTCAGATGCGACCACAGCGAATAAAATTTAAGAAAAAACAACATAAAGGAATCAGGCATGTCCATTCTTGTTCTAAAAACTCCTTTTATTTCTTATTTTGACCAGATTCATGTTTTGCATCGATTCAACCAAAAAATATTCGCAAGTGTTTAAAGAAGAAACATAGTTATGGTAGCTACAATATTGATATATCTGTTTTACAGTTGATTGGCTAATTTGTATAAATTGTATTTGATTAGGAGGCAAGTGGTGATGCGGAGTCATTACCACGGTAACAAGTGTTTACATCTCACTTGCAGTTCATTAGATGGAGTTATATTAACTCTTTTCTTGCTGAGGAAGAGTTGTTACGTAGCAATGCAAAAAGAAACTCATGTCATTCATTCTGAATCATTTACCAAGAGAAAAGTTGGGAATAGAGGACATTAACTATTTTTTGTCTCTTTGGCCATCCTCCCAATGATGGCGTTGGACATCTGGTTTTCCATAACCATACATTCCATAGTATTTTCTGTCATATACCAGGTGCTCTGCATATCATCTAGAGACTCTTTGAGTTTTTTTGTATGTGGTTGTATATCTAATCATTCCTAAGGACACTTCAACGTAGATGATGTTAACTTCAACAAAGACGATAAATTTATAGAATCAGGAAAGTGCCCATGAAGTTTTCATGACATGTTTTAGCTATTTTCCAACCAGCTGCAGCATTCATGGATACTAATCTAAGTATTTGCAGGTCTCCAAGAGCTTTACAGGAGAGCTACTGTTCTGGAACTTAAACTCTTAAATTAATTGGGGAATCCTCACACTGAACTGAGTAGGAATAGAGACTGGGATTCACTGGTGCAACAATGAGTCTTGCACACAAGAACAGGAATAGAACCCAGGACTACTGATACATGGCAATGGAATACTTTCTTTACCATCAGACATCAAATTTGCTGATTTGAATTAATATTCCATTTCAAGGTGATCATTTTGGAATGATTTGGTTGAGTATCTGACGTTCCCTGAAACCATTTCAGCACATGAAAGTTTAAATCCTAACATCACTGGTGTCATTTTGACAGGCATTCAACAAACTGGTGTAGTCTTGTTCCCAGTACTTGGAGGATGGTGCACAGGGCACATACTTCAACATATGATTCAAAGACACTCAAAAAGGAATGAATTGGACATTAGACTACAACTAATAAGCATACCATGAAATCATGAAAAAAAGAAGCAAAACATAAATAAACATCAGCCATAGTCAAGATTGCAAAGTGTCTTTTGTGATGATGTTAGTCACTTGAGGAGAAGTAATTTGATCTCATTGTTTTAAGATTCTCGATGAAGAATGATATAAGCATTGTGTAGTCTGTTATATTATATGTTTAATTTGATTTGATCAATAATAAATCAGTCTCTGGGAGGGGATACCACTTTGCTATAGACGGAAACATATCACATACCCCTTCCAACATTAACCAGATATGTTTTTGCAGGAGACATATTTAGATGTTTAGTGTCTACAGCATTAAAATAATCAACTTAATAATGTTAAAACTAAAATAACCATCAACGATCTCAGCAGTAGAGCAGAACGTAAAAACAAGAGCAACATTTAGTGTTTGTATTAAAAAAGGTGTAAATATTCTGGTAATAAACAGGCACCTACCAGTCAACAACCTAAATGAAGTCGTTGCAAAGCAAAATGTATCAATTTAATTAGAAGTCAGTGTTAGGGGAGTTACTTTTAAATGTGCAAGAACTCCAATAACAATAATTCTCAACTTCTTGTGCACACCATCCGCAAGTTGGTGCTCCCCTTTCCCTTGAGATTATTTATTCAGAACCCTCAATGATGTGTAAAATACCAACAGAAAACTACAAATATGTTGATTGATTTGTCTAATTTGATGATGATGTTCACACTTAAGTGTGTTATTGTTAGCTAATGGATTACCGGTTTTAAATGATTGGAAATGATCATGGTGAAAAAAGAAGGTAACTTTATAGCTAAGATTGAAGCGCTGTCAACAAGTTTGTGCTGGTTGGTCTTTGGGAATATACAGAGAGTCCGTAGCCAGATAGTAAAAGATGTTTAGTGTTCAAGGTCCATATCCAAAGTTGTTGCTAACTTTAGTTCACAACTTTTTAAGTTATTAGTTAGACAAGTAAACAATACTAGAGTTAGGTTAAATACAATGAATAGCATAGTTAAGTTATCTATAATAGAAGATAGTATGCATTTGATGTGTACATTAACTATCGAAGGTAGCATGTTTCTGATGATTAACATCTACTAAAAAGTCTGCATGCAGTTTTGGTTATCTCTTTTAAACAAAACATTCATTTTCAAACAGAGTGACCCATTTTTTCCCAATCTTCAGCTCTAATAGTCATATTGTGATGTGAAGAATCAGTTCATAAGACCTCTGACAAGATTATGATGACCCTGTATTGGGAAACCTGTCAGCAAATTACTACCAAAAATGTTGCAGTACCCTCCAGGAGTACCCTATTGGTTTACAACATGTGTGTTTCAAGAAATGATTATGGGCAGATAATAATGACAGTAACTCCAGACATTATTAGCTCATATTCAAACTGAAGATTTCAGGTTCTGAAGATTCCCCACAAGCAAAACAAATACTCTCAATTTTGACCATGGCTTGGTTTCCGTTATGTCTTTAGTAGTATAAACAATAATTGAGCATTATGGTGGTAGAGTAAGTTTTTTAGCTTTTAGAGTAAGTTCTGAAGATGCCCCATAAGCAATACTCCAAGTTTGACCATAACTTAGTTTCCGGTATAGCTAGTGGTTTTTAAACATGTGCTTCATGGTGATGTCCACAGACAGATGATGAAAAGTAATGTAATATCATAAGCTCATTTTCAAACATTTTTTGAGTAGGCTTTGAAGATGCCCCTTTAGCAGAATAGTCCCAATTTTGACCGTGACTTCATTCCCGTTGGCTATTTAGTGATGTTTAACCATGCATTGTACAGAAATTATCATCTTTAGTGAGTAATTCTAGGAGGAGTAGAGGTTAACAGCCATACAAATATGATCAGAGTCACAACCTAATGACCACTCAGAAGCTATTTTGACCTTTAGGGAGAAAATTTATCCATCTACTCGAAATTGATCCAAACTGACCAGTCTTGATTTCTTAAATTCGATAACATAATCATCAATTTCTATTTACATTAAAAGATCAGAGGAAATTGAGTCACATACAACATAATCTCTACTACTGAGGACAAAATTCAAGGAATGCAATTTAAAACTTCATGTCATAAGCTTGCTTGAAGATGAAGTGATACATGTCGGTTTTGGACAGACCAACAAGTTAGTATACATCCGCTTTTTTGATAATGAATACAAATATATGTAAATAGAAATGTCAAAACTATTAGCAAATGGCCATTTTTCCACCTTGGGTGCTTCTTTCTTGCATTTCACTTCAATAAAATGAGAACGCTGGTAAAAATTTAGAACAATTCTAGTGCAACATTCCTGAGGCTCACATTTGGAACAGCATTCTAGTACAATTTTAGTACAATTCTAGTACAAAAATTTGTATAATTGTACTAAAATTGTACTCGACTGATGTTCCAAATGTGCACCTCAGGAATGTTGTACTAAAGTTGTATTCATTT
>JXSR01S064101.1:69090-83493 GCA_000969725.1 Ophiothrix spiculata
GGTAATCATCCATAGAAAAATCAAACCTCCCATCTGCATTTGTCCTAATCCCGGGAGCTAAGGGGACACCATCTGGTGAGATTGCATGTACACGGGTACCCAATTTTTTACACACTAGACACAACATAAACAATTTCTATCATAAAATATCCACCTAATCAAGTCATCTGAGAGAATTTCACCTTAAAGATATACACTCTTCAGATAGTGTTTGAAAATACCTGATTGTCAGTATATTTGGTCATCTATTTGTACATCATTATACTTGAACCCCCCCTCCCCGGTTAAAACCAAAGGTTTACTTGCGTGATAGAAATAATTACTATAACTAATTTACAAGCATTCAATCAAACTCAATATCAAATCCACATAATACTCAAATTCAATATGAAATGCTTCATCAGTTATTAAAATGAATAAATTCTGTCCTTAAATCAAAAAGAAATAACCACTTTAGCTATCACGTCGTCATGGTTACATAGCATTTTAGTGTTTTCATTGGTATACAATCGATAATAACTTGTTAAGATACAATCAATTGAGAATAATTGGACTTGTTTACCAAATCGATACGTTATACGTGCATGGAAGGCTTCTTCAATATTGATTCAAAATGACTGACCTGGACGGAAAAGTGGTAACAATACCACTTATTTGATGAAAAAGTTGATTGAAAGGATTGTTTACTTTTAAAAAGCTGAAATTACAGGAAATTTGTGGTCAAATGGCAAAATAGTCTGATGGTAATGGTGAAATTTAATTAACCTATGATGAAGCGTTTTTTAGATGAGATGGGAAATGATACATAAGTGAGGTGTTGCAAGAAAATGATGCTGTTGGAAAAAAGCTTTCCATTAATTCATATCAGAACATTTGGACAGGGTTACAAAGTTTTTGTTTAACTACCGTACAAATGGATTTAGACTTGACTTATTTTTGGACATCGTTTGCAAGATGCATTACTGAAGCTTTTTGTTTTAGTCCGTCTTTATTAGTTATTACAATATTGTAAGAGTATTTATCAGGTTCAAAAACTTTATTACTATCAATAAATAAACTACGGATATTGGACAATATTTTTGAAATTATTTAAAGTTTTTCAACAAGGCAACTTAACCTTGCACGTATTAGTTCCAATAAAATGTATATTAATATTATAGGCCTAATGTAAAATGCGGCACACACAAAAAATACTAAATGACTACCTGCAGAAGATACAATAATCATAACAGCCCAACCCTATCATCCTCTCATATAATTGATATGATTATTATTTTACTGCCACCAAAAGTACATCAAAGATCATCTTAATTACCCAGGGGTACGGGTACCTGTGTACAAAATGCACAGGCTTGTTTTATGAAAACTTTGTAAAAGTATCTTTCCTCATTTTATTGTTAGCATTTTTATACATATAAAGGTGTGTGGAGGCAACAGCATTTACTTTCAATAAGTGTTCAACAGATTCATATAAGCCTAGGATGATCTCTGCTGAAAGATCAATTTCAAGCTCCCCTCTTTTTGTGTATTACCTCATCTATCATAATAAAACTCCCACCCTTCCCCCTGTTTAGAAGACCACATCTATGCAATTAATAATGACTTGGCGTCATGAACACCAATTATATGATTATTTCACATGCACTAAGTGCATCAAAAATTTATACAAATTACAATAAATACGCTCTGTGTGTTTTCCACTCCAATACTTTTTAACCAGAATATCAAGGGGGTACTATGGTATTATTAGAGTGGGTATGTTGTATGCATTTGAAATTGATATTTCAACAAAACATGATTTTTTTGTAACATATTGCAAATGGATTTGGGCATTCTTAGTTATTACTGATTTTTTTCCATTTCAGTCTAGTTTAAAAAATGAAACAAAATATTCTTAATAATATTTACTAATATATATTTGTTTGTTACTTATTCACTTAGCATTTATCTTATCATTATTTGTTTGTTGCTTATTTATTTATTCATTTTATTATTTAGTTGAAGCTCATCTTCATGAGTGCTAAATACTAAACATCATGTATAATAACAATTGTTGGGATTCAGCTGTTCCAGAATAACTAAATATTGAGTATTCATTGTTTTAGTTTTCATTAATTATTTCATGTTCACTATCAGATGATATGAACTACACAGGCAAATTAGTAACAAAGTTTCATTCAACAAACAAAAAGCTAGTAAAGATTCAAACTTTGCTTTAAGATGTTTTTTTCCTAAAACATATTTTTTTTTAACTTTTCTAAACTCCTAATAACAAATTCCTCCTTATCTTTAACCAGAGATGCCACTCATTGGTGTTTTAAAAATCTGAAATACTTCGAAAATATGTAAGAAACCAAAATTGCCTATACCTTAGTACACGAAACAACCAATAAAAAATCTGAATTTAGGATAAAACCAATTGAAAAATTCTGAATTCAGAATTTATTCTGAAATGTGGCATCACTGTTAAATGAATTCATCCCATTTCTCACATTCAGTATAACCACATTAACAATTGATCAGCAAACACAGAAAAATTGCACTTATTAACCCATCCAACACAAATTATTAGTGTTTTATCTCCGCCGACCTTGTTGTTAGCACACTAATCATGTCTTAATTACCAATGCCAATCGTTATCCAGCCATCTCCCCTAATATCGCAACCACTTTGTGATTCTAAGCGAGTCATTGCGTGATTATCAGTCAGAGCGGTTCGGCTGACTATGTATGCAATGCCGCTGATCTGAAACACCGATACCAGTGATTGTATACGTATCAATTATCTTATAATTTCAGAGAGGGGTACACATATTTTGGGGGTATTTTACCAAAAAATACTTTGGACTTTTTTTCTGGTACAATAAAAAAATTTTTTGTCCATATGGACCCTCCTTTCAATCAGAAATAGGTATACAAAAGATTTGCATTTAGAAGGCTACAAATAAAAGTCGACTGAATCTTTTAATACTTATGAATAATGAATTTTGTTATACCGAATGTTTCTCTTTTTTCAGTCTGAGCAATATAAAAGCTGTTTAAAATGATTCTATTGTTTTGTAAAGTTTAAAACGTTTGCAACATTCTAAACTACCACTGTTGAATAGCTAATAGTTAAGTTATTCAACAGTGGTGCAACATTGTTTTAACATTGCTATTGCTATTTTGAAAATCAACCAATTATACCAAACTAATTATCTGTTGATGACAAATTATAAAATATGATTAATCATTAATCTATTTATTTCAATTATATGTATTACATTGCTGAATTATTTTACCAGAATTTTCAAATTTTTTATTCTACGGCACTCTCCATGTTTTATGGGAGCACCCCAATAGTAAATCTATTAATTCTAATCAAAATACTACCGCTATTATTGCAATTATGAGCACCACTATAGGGTGCTTCTTCCGCTCATACAACCAACCCAATGTGTCAATTAATTAATACCCATCATATCATTGTTTCAGCTCACTTAGTGTGTTCAATCCAGTGGTGAGATGAGTGGAGGCAATTAACACACGACAGTCAGGGTTTCAAACCACGTGTTATTGTTACAAGTCATTTGCTAGTACACACTGTATGCTATGCATGGTCAAACTGCGACACACTGCATGCTGCGGATGGTCAAACTGCGGATGGACTGGAAATCCGTGTCGGTCATTTTAGCCAATCTAGACTGACCACCTTAAGTGATGGTGAGACGTTAATACGGCAGCTCAAGTACGTAACCTGAGCATAACATGTGTAACAGAGCAGAAGTGATATTTGACACAGTTATTGGCTAGTGGTCAATACACAGTTGATTCGCAGGGTGAGCGTGCACTAACATTTGTAATATGGGGTGGGAATTGTCACGCTGTCAGCGATATCTGCAGGAGATAACTCCAGGTGATTTCTGCACAGATAGTACCATGGCTGGCTATTGGCAATTGTATGAGGGATTGCTTACGAAATTGCTTATGGGTGATATTTGTAACATTATATGAAGGATATGATCGAATTTGCCTGTAGAGTTACAATTTTGTATTCTATAATCACTTTCCAAGTGATTCTCTTCCTTAACAAAAAACATAACAAAATTGTCTTATTACAACATGATATATAATCTTATATTGGAACAATAAAAGATTATTTGATTGTAAAACTTACCTCTTCAATTTCAAACCACAGACCCTGTGACATGCTCAAACTGATTTCAATTCCAAGCATATTCAATCCACATTTCTTCATCCAAGTTCCTGTGAATGTAAAAAAAATTACAGAAAGATAAAAACAAGATTTTTATTATTTGAACATGCACTTGTATTATCAAATAATGCGTGCTGTAGAAATCACGGCATATTTAGAGGACTCTTGGTACAAACAGTCTTCTCTGGAAGAAGACCTCCAGATAGGTGAAAATAATCTGATTTTATATACTTTGGTACAAACTCAAGAACAAAAGTCTTTAAACTGTACAGAAATTAAGATGGACATCATGGCAAGAAAATAAATTCACCTCCCTTCCTCAATAACCTGGGAGTTTACCAACATCAATGATAAACAGAGAACTTTTGAAAATTAAAATTGTTGAGAAATACAATAAAACCTTGTATTTTTTTTCTTAGGAAATAAAACTTATTACTACACCTCTTGAATATTTATAAGTTAATACAGTCTTTTATTGGTCAAATAGTGGAGACGCGTAAAAAGTATTTTTGACTACTTTTCAGCGTGTGTGTTAATACTCAAGTACATCCGTGCGCGGATGCGTTTACACATTGCGTCTCTGTGTTTTACACACATGCGGGGAAAGTAGTAAAAACTTCCGCATGGTACTACCGTATGGCTCACCGCAAAGTACTAAATTTGTTAACTTTTAACTTATATTTTGACTTTCTGAGGTGAAGTAAAACAAATACAACATGCTTAATTTCAGAGAAGTATTGCAAAATACTGTCCCTTGGTGTTGGATGACCCGAGACTTTCTTCCTCCTGAGACTCAATCATCCAGCAACACCTCAGGGACAGTATTTGTATACTTCTATATTTTTTTATATAATACAGAAAATGAAAAGCCAAAATTAAAAATTCATATATTTAGTCAGCAACTAATCAATTGACTACTTTAATTGTCAACTAGCAGTACATTTGTAGTTTTATGAACAAGTGCCCCATCAGTATTAAAGATTATTACAGAAAACATACTTTGGATTCGTCAAAATATGAAGAAAAAGAAGAAAATAGAAGAAATTACAGTTGAAGAAACTGTTTCTGTGATTTCTTTCCCATCATTTCCAAAAAGAAAGTGAAAGTTTCTTTTCAACTTGACTTAAAACTAATCTCTGATGAAATCTTACACCTTCCAAACATAACATTTTATTGGTAGGATTTTTATACTGCCTGGCAAAATGATAAATCACATCGCAACCACTTTGAAAAATACTCTGCTTTGTAACCATAGCAACAAACAAATCACTCATGCATAAATTATATGGTTCAAAATTGCATTTTCACTCTGAAATATCCGAGCCATTCAGAAGTACAGTTGTAAAAACAACTATCTTTTAAATGTTTAATATCGTTAGCCATCGTGCCAAGCCCTAGAGGCCATCATGCATGAAATTTAAAAAAATGCTTGAACTGATAAAAAAATTGGTAATTTTATACAAAAATGGAGGATTTTATGGCATGAACTATAATGGGGTGCTTACAGGCTTTTAAGAGAGTGGAATTAATTAAAGTTTGATCAATATGCAGAGATGAGATGAAATGATAAGGGATGATGAAATATTAATTGGTATGGCCGGAACAAAATTGTGTGGTTAAAAAGTGGTACAAATTGCGGACAAGTGGTATTTCCTTAGGTATTTATCATGTGCTGGTATTGCCCGGGTATTGCATTGCATTTTTACTGTTTTTATACTTTATCACAACACGTATAATAAACATGTTTCTTGTCCCCGTTCTCTTTTTGAAGATTCTCCTTTCTATTGTGTAAAATTTCAGTTATAACTTGGAGGTCCAAACTGGCATAACACCAAAAGATGCAGACATAGACATAGTTTTCTGTTACCTGTACCACTTTCTACTTTAAAAGCTACAATGAATTTGTGATGCATATGTAACTAAGAAAAAACACTTAAAGGTATTCCGATCGGGTGAAAAATTTAACATACTCTTTTTCCATATTTGAATGAAGGGTCATCACCTATATAAAGCAAGTTTCATTCTCATATCTTGAGCCAAATGAATGATACAGGGAAATATGTGTCTGAGAGTGACCCATAGAAACATATAGGATATTTATTTTGTTAACAAAATATTCCATTAATTCAGTACTTTTTTGAACATATCTCTCAAACAAAACATAATATAGCGTGGAAATTTAGAGCAGTAATGAGAAAATTATGCGCTTTCATGTGGTATCAAAATCTCCAATTTGATTTAGTGAGTGATCGGAACACACACCTTTAACCGCTCAGAAAATTTGCATACCATAATTAAGATTATGAAAAGTTAATAAAATGAATAAAAAAGTGAAATTGCAACAAGATTTGAAGAAAGCGTGAACCATAAATCACTTTCAATGTCAATCTGTCTGCCCATCACATACATCTTAACAAACAGTAATTACTTAAAACTGATAGCGGTCACGTAACTTCGATTTACTGAAAGAAGCATCACCACAAGCATGTATACCTTTTGTAACCTGGGGGAGGGGGGCTTCCTACATTCAATCTGTCTATCCATAAAATCTCAACAAACAGAAATTACTTAAATTTGATAGCGGTCATTGGATTTACTGAACGACGCATCACTGCAAGCATGTATACCTTTCGTAAACCTGGCGTAGGAGAGCTCCCTACATTTAATCTAATTGGTATTGCAATTTGCTGAGATTGCTAAACTTTTCACAAATTCTTTTAGACTTTTCACATTTAAATTATAAAAAACAAGAGAAAATTGAGTGTGGAATTTGTGTCAGTAGGGGAGGGCAAGGCTTGTGATTTGGGGGACATATGCACCTATCCCCTCCCCCTCCTTGGTGCCACCCCTGACCTGCATATCTATGATGTGTAATATTTACTAATGCTAAGTCTACATTCCCCATAAGGCACTCCCACTACTAAAGACAACATCCATGCTAGCCTCATTACCCCACACAAGATACCCCAACCAATAAGGCAACCCCAACCACTACTACACCCCATTAAAGGTACCCCAACCAACTAAATAAAAGTAATGTTTCCTTTCCCACCCCAGGTATCAAATCTTGCTTCATTGACATGCCCGTGATGTCCACAGCACTGTGACCACTTTGTATTATTAACTCCCCATCTACCACTGTCGCTACCAATTTGCTATTATTACTGCCCCTAACTCCAAGCAAATATTTAGTCTAGCGACATATAATGAAGCATCTAAGCATCATGTTACATAGCAGGACAACGTTTCCGTTAATTTCTTTCCACAAAAGAGTTATTCGTATCACATTCTGGGTACAACTTATCAATCAACATCAACATCAAGTTTTTAACTCTCAATAATGATATTAGCTAGATTAAAAGGAAACACAATACTGTGTATGTTCGTTAAAACATGTTTCGTATTAAATCAAATTGACTGAGTCTCTTGCGTTTACGCCGGTTGCCTTTGAAGATCAAGTTCCATACCTATTGCCAATATTGCTTTCAGAGATATTGGTATTCAATAATAAAATGTTTCCATCTTATTTGTTTTCTTTACCGATGCATTTTGATGATTAGATGTCAATTTGCTATTTCTAACTTAATATACATAGCGTCAATCTGATTTAAAAGCACATTTATATGAGATCATTCGAGCTTTGAATAGTAACTGTTGATAATAAGTGGCAAGTAAAAAGTTAATAATAAAATGTGATTCTGTAGAACAACAAAGTACAAATTAAAGATAAAATGATGTCTCGCCATTAATGCCACTTTATTCTGAAACTTCCATATTTATTTTTTCCAGTAAAATCTGCATAACTCCCATCATCCCACCTCACCTCCCTTCTCTACCAATGCTCTCTCTTCGCTGTCACAATTTCAAATCCCATCTCTTCCCTACAACACCAGTGACTCTCCTTGCATAACTCCCATCATCCCACCTCACTTCCCTATTCTACCAATGCTCTCTCTTCGCTGTCACAATTTCACATCACGTCTCTTCCCTACAACTCCAGTTACTCTCCTTGCATAACTCCCATCATCCCACCTCACCTCCCTTCTCTACCAATGTTCTCTCCTCACTGTTACAATTTCACATCACGTCTCTTCCCTACAACTCCAGTAACTCTCCTTGCATAACTCCCATCATCCCACCTCACCTCCCTTCTCTACCAATGCTCTCTCCTCACTGTTACAATTTCACATCACGTCTCTTCCCTACAACTCCAGTTACTCTCCTTGCATAACTCCCATCATCCCACCTCACCTCCCTTCTCTACCAATGCTCTCTCATCCCTGTCACAATTTCACATCACCTATTAATTATTCATATTGACAATCTGTCCCTACATTTAATACATAGCCTGAGGCGGGTCTGCTGTACTTTCATTCGCCAACTATCTCAAAAAATATCTTTTCCGGCGCAAATGTAACATCAGCTTTTCTCTCATCAATGGATGAAGTCTCTGCATTTTTTTCATCTTTTCATCTCCATTCATTTAGTCACTAAGTAGTGTCTGGTCTTTATGATTGATATGGCTTTAAAAATCACCCATTTCATCTTAATCCTACTCACTTTACTCAAGTTTTTTTCCCTTCCATTCAATTCTTTGTGCAGTGACTACAAAAGCTTTTCTAAAATTTTGTCCCAAACTTCTGGTCTCCTCCATGAGCATCTATTTACTCATACTCAAGGACCATGTTGCCCGTAAGAAGTATGCACAATTATATGTATGGCTCATCTTTTTCAGGAATAAAACAATTCAGCAATTATTGATGGTTCAATTATGTTTGGTGCTCCAGGACTATATAATTTTACGACAAAACCTCAGAAAAGCAAGCAAGCACACACCAAGTTGGAAATATTCACTGTATTAGCAACAGGAAGCATACATAATCAAACTTTAAAATGTTGTAGATTTGAAAAGTGACTGTTTCCCCCGTCTTTCTGCATCATTTATCCTTCATCCAAGAAATCTCTTCCACGGCGGCGGTTTATTTGATATTTATGAAATCTGATTTGTTGCATGCTTTACTTGGCAGATGATTTGTACTGTTTATTTGAGTCACTAGTTAGTTATGCTTGCTATCACATCAGAATTATTTTAGCCTATCCTATCTGGATGGTTCTATGGTCCACATAGCTAAGGGTAGACACAAAATCAGTCTGTTGCATGGGACCGTGCAGGAGGGCAAAGTCAATGAAGCAAGGGTCAAATTTCAAAATTGGTCAAATTTTGTTTAAAACCATACTAACATGTTCCTCTCATCCTAAGAAATCAGAGAAAGTATACTTTGACTCATCTCGGATCAAGTCACTGAACCCTGGACTCACGGTGGGGCAAAAGCAAGGAAGTGTCATGCAACCACTTCCCTGTAAAATCATTGGCTCTATACCATTATAGCTCTGTTACTTGTGATTGGACAATATCAGCAAATTGCACAAACAGCACCAATACTGGGAATCGAGCCCCGGACTTATCATATAACCACCAAACCGGGAATTGAACCCAGGACTCATTAACGGCATCAAAACTGGGAATCAAAGCCAGGTTGACAGCACCAAATCTGATAATCAAACCCATGAATCAATAACACAAAAGCAAGGGAAGTAACACTGTGCCATCTGATTTTACATGTTGTCATCTCAGAGTTACCGCTCCTCTGGTAAACCATTGGTGCTATACCAGCAGCTATTTGGCAGGATTACCTCTGATTGGACATTCAGCAAAACTGAGACTCAAACCCATCTGCACCAAAACTGGGAATCGAACCCAGGACTCAATAACAAAAGGCAAGGGAAGTAACACTGTGCCATCTGATTTCCCATTTTATCATCTTAGACTTAGGAGTTACCGCTCCCCTGGTAATTGGTGCTATATCAGTAGCTATTTGGCAGCGACAATTACTTTCCCTTTGATGGACCATTATCAGCAAATCTACTAGGTTTATTCATAATTGATAGACTTGCGAGAGAAGCTTACCACAAATGCGACTCCAGCTTAAAACCAACTGACTGGTTGGTGGTTGGGAATGATCGCCGTGGGTAAAACACTGTTACAGATATTGGCAAGTTAATTTGATGCCATTTTACTTCCATAACTGGAGTAAGTAATGAAATCAAAAGTAAGAGTACTGCATTATAAACGTAAATTAAGCCATTGAAAATTGTCCACAAAAAATTTGAATTTTACCTGACAAAGATACTCCTACATCTATAACTTCCATAACTGGAGTAATGAAATCAAAAGTAAGACAAATGAACAAATGAGAAGTCCGTTGCAATATTGGCACACCCCCACCCCAACCCCTGGTCTAATATAGGCACTCCTACATCTATGAACTCCCAAAACTGGAGTAATAAAATCAAAAGTAAAAAAATGAACAAGTGAAAGGTCTGTCGCAATATTGGCTCACACTCTGTTTCAGCTGTTCACACAAAAATCGTCATCTCAGCTTGGTTGTTCTCACCCACCTATTCCCATTTGCCTAGTATATTATAAACCTATGGGAGGGAAGGGGGAGGGGACAAATGATTCCTATATGCAGGAGTTTAGAAATGTTTTAGAGGGGTCTGTTTTCAGGATTACAAATATTGTTATTTAAAAAATTGCAATTCCGAAACAGTTCTATTTATAAAAGATTATTACATTATTTTTGCAGGACAATAAATCATTGTATATCAAAAACTAAAAATTACTGGCAGTAAATCTATTTCTGCTTTTTTGTAAAATATCAATATGTTTTAAAGAACCACTTTCTCACATTAAACTTACAAACCTATGCCAATACACCATCATATCACCCCGTTCCCCCTAGATTGTGAGCCTCCCAAGGAAATGTGCGATGGAGCGCTGAGAAAACGAGCCGAATCCAACACCCAAGAGAGACTTGGAATTAATGACTGCTAATAGAGAACGGGATGACTTGATGACAGTTCGCAAACTCATTCATCATGTCAAAACTACGACCAATGCAAGCTTTTATGAAAATAACAACACCATATAATCTGATCATCTTCAGGGAGTTTTACCACAGCAACACCGACTATTTCAAACGCCTGCAAAAGATTTTTTCTCCATTCGAATGGAGATTAATCGCCTCAGGGCAGAGCCAATTATGCGCCTCTTTTTATTGTATGTTTTTTAAGCACGAATAATATCAAGCAAAAGCAGAAATGGAAAATGCGTACCTCAATTTCCTAACGGGATTATCGATAGAGGAAGCGAGTCTCCGATTACGCGTCCGCTTTTGTGCTACATGTTGTTTGATCTTGTCTGCATGCCCCATTACATTGGTTAAAGCATTTTTTCTGCGCTCGAAGCGATGTGGTATTATATATATTTGATCAATGGTATAAGTGTGAGTATACTGGATTGGCCTTCTTGGTTATTTGTGAAAAGTTAATATTGTCAAACAGTATAGTTCACATTGTTGTAATTGTGTTGGGTAAAGTTAAGTTGATCCAAATTGTTTTAGGAACGATAATTACAATAACAATTCTGAAACAATTTTTTTCTAATGGTTAAATCTATTTTCTTTTTGGTAAATTGGAAGCTAATCTTATACATTTAATTGCACTGAATTTAACTTTACAACAAGGGTTATTTTGGTAATAGTGGGGAGGGGAGGTGGCATTAGTGTCAAAATCAGTTCCATCAGACTCAGTTTTAAGCTGCTGGTGACTCTTGCAGGTGGTCTTTGGCAACTCCCAGGGTTTACTGATCCATTTGTTCATCTAGATAATTTTTTTATTCACTGATATCTTGCAGTGTAAACATAAACTTGCTATCATGAAAAAGTAGGCACATTTTAACCATGTTAAACTATGCCATGGTAAGTTGCCATTAACTACTTCTAACGTTTATAAGCTATTAAGACCAACATCATTAATAAAAAAAATCGTTAATAAAATGGACTGGTCACCTTATTATTAAGCCTACACTGTAATTTACAAATTGGTCTTTAGAGTGATTCGAAAGATTCCATAAGATTTCAAAACATGCTATTGTATCTAAATATTGATCGTATCTTCTTAGAGAAAAAACAGCACAAAGTGATGGAATTAATTTCCGTTTGTGAGTATCAACTTCTCATGCCAACAAACAAACTCCATCCATCCATAGATGCCCTGTGCAAGTGTGCTTGACTTGGGGTGGGGGTAGAGTGTGTTGTACAGTAAGGCATTGTTGATACAATTTACAGCGACAAAGACAAAATATTTGAAACATGGATCAGGCTTCCAGGCAGCATGGATTGGTATTTTGGTATGAAATCAAAGCATTCTACATAATGGTTAAGATTATACCTTCAAAGCAAGCTTTTCAGCAAGAAAAGCAAATGTATGTTACAGGCTGACATAATTAGTTGGCGAGAGAAAACATGACTCCCCAAACTCCTGCAACTAAGCTAGCACTTCCATATCCATGTTCCCCTTCCCAAACTCAAATTCTGCCACTAAGCTAGCACTTCCATATCTATGTGCCCCTTCCCAGGCTTAAAATATAGCAGGGGGATATTGTGGAGGTGATTTATCAGTTGCCCTAAGTAGAATACAGTCCCCGTCTCTTGGGTAACTCTCAAAACACAGAGAGGAAGCCGGATGAAAAGAACTGCTTTTAGTGAGCTAAATTTGTCAAAAAAGTCCTCTTTAATCATCAAAAGAAAATTTGGTAACATAAATTGGATTAAAGAGGGTAAGTTATGTTGTTATGATAAGATGTATAGAGGATTTAATATAAATAGAAACAGCCTTGAGAGCTTTCTTTTCATCATCTTGGTGTCAGTGTGTTGTGTTTTACAATAATGTTTTTAAGTTTCGTTCAAAGTTTCATGTTTTAAACATTGGTGTTGTTATGAATGACATGTTTGACTTCATCATCAAAAAATTTGTTCAGAAGTAAATGATCAAACATACTGACAAAATGTCTAATTGTTATCTACTGATGTCAGACAGTGCTTTAACTATAATACCCTGATTCTATCCACTGTAGATAGTTCAGTAGCTACTCTATTGATTGACAGCAAGAGCTATCCATATTGAAATAGCAAATGCCATCTACTGCTGATAACTGATACTATCCCTATTGAAATAGCAAATGCTATCTACTGATGATAACTGATACTAGCCCTACTGAAATAGCAAATGCTATCTAGGCCTACTGATGATAACTGCTATTCCTACTGAAATAGCAAATGCTATCTACTGTTGATAGCTGATGCTATCCCTACTGAAGTAACAAATGCTATCTACTGATAGCTATTTACTGATGCTATTCCTACTAAAATAGCAAATCATATCTACTTATGATAGCTGATGCTATACCTACTGAAATAGCAATGCTATCTACTGATGATAACTGATGCTGTCCCAGCTGAAACAGCAAATGCTACATACTGATGTTGATATGTACTATCTACTGATGATAGCAAGTAATCATTGACCAAGCATCTAAAGTAGTATACAGTATCTTCTTGTACCCTGGATGGTGTCAGTATTGAATAAACGTAACATCTATTGATGCTGGTATGTGCTATCTTCTGATGACAGCAATTCACATCTGTTAAAGACTATAACCTTTCACAAGACATGCAAAAATAATGTCATATCTACCCATCCCTTTGGGGACAATATTGAATCAAATGAGACATGCAACTTAATAAAAATTCGAGATATAATGTTCCAATTACCATAACACACAAAAACATGTAAATTGACCATTGACTACTTAAGGGTCAACAAGCCGAAGTATTCACAACCACAAACTCAATGTCAACCCTGATCAGGTCAGTATCAATCAATTTAGCACACCAATGACTAGCTAATCACAGCGGTATTAGCTTGAAAGTCACTAAAAACGAGAAAGCATGAAGGATTTATTTTGATCAAGCGTCTGTCATTTGTACAGTGACATTTTTATTTTCTTCGCAAACTTTAACCACTATTAACCTACTATGGTATTTAAAATTAGTAAAGGTATATACTTGAGCTGAAAACTTGACATAGAGAAAAGGCAAGGGATCGTATGCATGAACATAACTAAGTCACTTTAATCTTAAGTCTTGAATCTTGAGGTTCAAAAGTTCTTCTTTTCAAACAATAAAGTGATGCTTAAAGGTGCAATTCATGATTTTGATGTGGCCTCTTTTTTTGCTAAATAAAAAGAAGAGTACAACATAAATATATTCTGAAAATTTCACTTGATTGCGACCGTTCGTTTCCAAG
>JXSR01S064112.1:27138-46007 GCA_000969725.1 Ophiothrix spiculata
CAATGGTCTTGTTATTCCATCTTTTAATGTGAATGCTGGCAAGCGAACATTTTTGTACCGTGCTTCTAAAAATTGGAATAACCTTCCATGCCATATCAGAAGTCAGGCCATGTCAATGAACTCAAACACATTTAAAACTTTTGTCATGACATGAATATTATAATGCACATGTTGATTTTTAAGCATTGTTCATGCAATTAATGTCTTTTAAATACACTGTATTTTTTTATTGTATATTGTATTTTTCATAAATATTTGCATTTAATGTTATTATCAGGGTCTCATGGGAGACCAGTTTCTGTAACTGATATGAGTTAAAACCCTGAATAAAGATTGTTTTACTACTACTACTACTACTGCAAGGGTCCTACTGTGCTGACACTACACAGGCACCACAAGCATGTGATTCAGGTTAGTGTCAAAGGTCAAATATGTAGGGGTCAGAGGTTAGGCTATTATGTAATGTGACCAATGTAGCACCTGAACATTGGTTGAACAATGATCCTCAGCATAAGTACCAGTTCAAAACTCCATACCAGCTGACACTTTTTGATGTCAGTTTTCAACCAAATTTAGCAGACGAGCTTTACAGATTATAATATTTCAAATGTCTAAATTATAGAAAAAGTTGCTAATTCAAAGCTTGAGCTAGAAGTGGTGGAAAATTGAAGTGCTTAGTGCTTGAGGGACTGTCCCTTGAGCAAGAAATGAATCTGATATGGGCATAAAATCTCATACTTTTTCATACTAAACAGCCTAACATGTTAAAATATACACTTGAAGCAACTAAAAATTTACTAGAACTAGATCGTCTTCCCAATCTTTTTCAGTCATTTTCAACCTCTGCCGAATTCTTTGAATTGACTTTGTCGCAATGAAGTACCTTTTGGTGTGCCGGGACACATTTTTTAAATCTTGATTCTTTCAATAAAGTTTCCATCACAAAGAATGTCTATAAAATTATGCAGGACAATAGTATATGTGATGGCTTACCCGGAAAGGGAGGACTTTGAAGATGATATCAATTTTGATTTTATCATTTCATCTGTTACAGCATTTTCTAAGCTTTAAAATGACACCTTATTTGTTGAAATTGATCGAGGCGATCAAATTTTACAACAGAAAATCTGCTGGAAATTCTTATTGTTTATTTATATTTTGTTGCCTATTTTCATCAGTTTCTCGAAAAGTGTTCTGTCGCAAAGTCCCCCTTTTGGTGCGAGTCATCACATATATACTCTATAAGGCTTGGCGTCCAAAGACATTTCCTCGGCCGAGTGACATTTGCTTTTGATATTCGCTTTTGACATATTCGCCAAAACAGAGAGCGAATGTCACTCTCATTGCGCGAACATCGTTTCAATCGATGAAAGCGAATGTCACTAGCGCATGTTGTAGTGTTATGATTTTTGAATAAACAAACCCACGAATATTCGGAGCATCGCTCCAATTCAATCTGAAGTGTAGCGAATGTCGTGAAGTATGTTAAAAGCGAATGTCGCTTAATTCCCGTTTGAGCGAAGTTTTCTATGTAGGGTGAGCTAATGTCACTCAGGCGAACGAATGTCTTTGGATGCCAAGCCTAAACCTTAAAATATGCAACAAGCAATCAGACTATGTTACCAGATCCATAGCATAACCCTTATATTCTACAACATTGTGAACTGGTGGTTTTGTATTGTGTAAGAGACTACTAATGATTGATTAGGAGTAATTAAGACCAAATCACTATTAAGAATTGTTAATGATTTTAGTATTATTTTGGGCTAACTTTGTTGCTAACACATGGACAAACATGATCATAAACTCATTTGAATATTCAGCAAGATTTGGTATGTTGTTATGATTCGAAAAATACGGACCAATTTATTTCCCCGTATGGTCATATTGGTTTATGTGCGCTAATCGGCTGCCTGTTGCATACTTCAAGATTTACAGAGTATACATGTTGTACTCAAGGCTTTTCTTGCATAAATGCTACAGCATGTGGCTAGACCCGATTTGGTAATAAAGATAAGAGGACTCTTTGAAATCTTTGAAATTGTAGACTTTACCATAAAATAATTTAACTTGATAAGGCCAAAAATAAAATTGTTTGGTTGCCCTCCACAGCTTCTTTCAGAGAGGGTCGGTCGTTTTTTACTCCTCCATGGACCGCTAGGTCGATCGACCGCTTCTGCCTTCACAACTTCCCCCGCAACATCAAATCAAAGCGATCAAATACCTCTTGTAGTGATTTGGGACATCCTGTACATTTTGAGGGTTGAATATCGAAAAAAGCAAACATATGACATTATTTTTTGTTTGTAGTTTTTGGTAAGTTTTGCATATTTTTTGAGAAAAAAAAAATTTCAATAAAAAATAGTTTGGGTTGGGCTGAAAACAATAGGGTCGGTCGGTGGAGGGCAACCAAACAATTTTTTTTGGCCTAAGGCTACAACTTCTTATCTTTCAATATTTTTTTCCAACTAATGACAGGTCAATACAGTGATGTAGGAGCAACGGCATGCACCGACTGCCCACCAGGCTTTGCTTGTTCAGATGCTACTGCAGCGGGGAAGACTGAGTGTCTCCCTGGTTACCACGCAACAGGCAAGGCTACGGAATGTACTCCCTGCACCTCCGGCTATTTCTGCCCCGATACCACGTAAGTTTAAAATCATACATTGGTGGTCAAAAGTGTTTGCGCACAAAACCTTTATCCAGCCCACCAGGTTTTGCTTGTTCAGATGCTACTGCAGCGTGGAAGACTGAGTGTCTCCCTGGTTACCACTCAACAGGCAAGGCTACGGAATGTACTCCCTGCACCTCCGGCTATTTCTGTCCCGATACCACGTAAGTTTAAAATCATACACTGGTGGTCAAAAGTGTTTGGGCACAATACCTTTAACCAGGCTTTGCTTGTTCAGATGCTACTGCAGCGGGGAAGACTGTGTGTCTCCCTGGTTACCACGCAACAGGCAAGGCTACGGAATGTACTCCCTGCACATCCGGCTATTTCTGTCCCGATACCACGTAAGTTTAAAATCATAGATTGTTTCTGAGATGAGTTAAATTTATTCAGTGTTGCATGGACAGTTAAGATGTTTTTCAGACTATTGTGGCTTTGCTGTGTAAAAGTTTGTCAAATAGCCATGGCTTTGTTATTCATAATTGCTGTTATGTAGAAGCCAGGGGGGGGGGGCGTAACTGATATTTGTGCCTGGGTAACCACTCATGTTCGACATGTTCCAAAGGTTTGCAAAAATGAGTGAAATGATACCCTTTTTCGGACCATAACTGTTCAAACGAATATCCTATCTGAAACCATGTGCAATTGTGATGAAATAAGTATTACAAAATAGAGTAAATTTTTACTATACACCATTTGAACAATTTTAAGGAGTGTTACTAGGTATTTGAAGCATATTTAATGGCAATTTAGACATGATATCAATCTAATCATTCTTTATTAGTTTGATACGCTATCAGAGACTAAAAAGACTTTTTGATACACTATGTGAGACTTGCAGAGCACCAAGTTGATTTTTATCCCGGGGGGGGTACTCAAGTTTGGTTTTGGTAGGGGTGTGCCGCTGGGAAATTTGAAGTACCACCCATGCATATACCAATTTTCAAGAAAAAGGGACCCATCCATATACCAAATCCCCCAAATTTTGAGTCTAAAGTTATGCAAAAATCGAAATTTTCTCCGAAAATTTACTCTAATTTGGCGCAAATTTGTTGATTTTTGTTTGAAATTTCCAAAATTTGCGCCATTTTGGCGCAAATTTTAGAAAATTTCTGAAAAAAGACCCATCAAAATACCACATTTTGCAAAGAAAAAGGACCCATTGGAATACCAGATAGCCTGATTTTGCTACCCAAGTTTGCGGCACATCCCCGTAATCACTTTTGTACTTAGTACCCCCCCCCCCGGGATTTTTATACCCTATATTGCAAGTCTTGAGACATGTCTAGGTCTCATATTTTTTGGCAAGCGGTGGTTACACAGTCAGAATACCCATTTGTATAATTTTCACCATCAATTGTGGCAAAACCATTGGATTCAATCTTGTGTCGCTGCAAATCCGAAAAAGGTTGAGCATGCAACATACTGTCCGAGCCATTTTTAAAATTGGGGTTACAATGTCTTTCAAACATTTTAACTTATAAAGTGACATACAATATATGCAGATTTTCTGTTCTTAGATTTTTTCAAATCAACCTTCACACAGAAACTTTTTGACAAATGTAATGAATAAATCTCATTGTTTACTTGGCCTAACCCTTTCCAAGTTGTATGCTATACAGCAAGTCTATTTTCGGTTTTTGGCCTGAAACTAGAATCTTGCCCCCCCCCCCCCCCAGAATAGTGTAAAAAGTGAAGAGGGCTTTTTACAAGATATCTAATAGTGAAGATTGGGTTTTATTTTGACAGTTGGGATGTAGGGACAATTATTATTTTGGCCAGAAATAAAAATGGTCGCCAGACTGGAAAAGGGTAAGGGTACACACCACTAATTCAATTGGGAAAAGCAACTTTTGGTAATACTTGTCACAGTGATAGTCCGTTGTCTTTCTTTTGTATCCGTTTTATGTTGCTTTAAATGCTTTTTTGTTATCATATTTGGTATTTGCAGAACGCCACAGGTCTCTTCTAAATGTTTTCAACTTGCAATTTGCATAATACATGATTTCTACATGTTTTATTAATGAATGAAGTCCGATGTCAATATGTAGCTAAGAGCCTGAAATTATGTTGCAAAAATGACATTATTCTGAAATCTATTATATATTAAAAAAGATTACCCTGAAAATGGTCCTTTACATGTTATAGAAAATGTTCTGTTGAAAAAAATGAGCCCTAAAATAGGGGGTCCATATGCTCGTTTTCGAGTTACAAGCCCTTTCATAAGCCACATTTCATGTATAAAATCTATGGAGTGCAAATTAGTGATGTAAATCCTGACTAAGATTAAATCTTTCATTTGCATGTTTGATTCCAGGAATGGTAATGAGATCCCATGTGAACCAGGCTCTTACTCTGCCATCAATGCAACATCCTGCACCCCCTGCCCGGCAGGTAAAGAGTGCCCTCACGCGGATGGGCGTGACATCCGCGATTGCGTACAAGGAGAATACAGCACATCGCAGAGTATATCGTGCGTGAGTTGCCCCGCTGGGTACGGGTGCCCGTACACGGATCAAGACGTCCAGATCCCGTGCGAATCGGGAACTTTTTCAGATGGTCAACAAAGTATTTGCAGTGAATGTCCTGCTGGCTTGTAAGTATTTGTTGTGTTGTTCAATTTCAGTTTGGGAAAGGTCACAGTTCCTTAACTGTAAATGAATTCATTTACCGTAAAGGAATGCCTATACTATATAGTAAATACATTAATTTACTCTTTTTATTACTTTTTAGAGTAATCTATGAAAATCAGAGAACATTTTAAAGTATTTTCTTATTGAATGGGTCCTGTTCTACAAATTGTTTTGCAATGAAATTTCGAGTTCTATCTGTTAAAATATTTTGCAACTTAAAAAAAACCCAGAAATTTTTTAGCAAATAGCATTCACAATGTCATCGTTAAATTTTTATAATAGGCCCAATTCAATATGAAAATGCTCTCTGATTTTCATAGGTTTCTCAAAAAATTGATTTAAAGTTAGAGTAAAATGTGTTCATTTACTGTATAGTAAAAGAAATTCCTTTACGGTAAATGAATTCATTTACGTAAATGAATTATGAACTTTCCCGAACTGATTTTGTAAGATCTCTAGGTCTGTGACTCTAAGCTGAAGCTTAGTTTGTACTAAATGCAAACACACAGAGCTTTTAATTGAAATTAGGTCAGATTTTTGAACTTGCTGATATATCAATATCAAAACACAACAACAAATGTATTTGCTCAAAGGGAGTTGAGGAAAACTAGATTATCATTGCATCGACATTATCATTTCATTATTATTACGTGAACCTGCAATCATTTGGGTTTTATGGTCAATTACAACTAAAATTCATCAATTTTGAAAAAGTTGTAATTTCAGTCCTCTTGGCTGCATTGACAAAACTTATAGTTGACATTGTCGACATCGGTCGCTCGATTTTTGGGGCTTTGTCGACAATCCAAATGCTTGCCGATATTAACCCTAGCTTGTACCATATGAGATATGGGATAAATTTTAAGGTTGAACCGATGGCTCATTTCCTTACCGATACGATATGCCGATGTTCAGGGTTGTCACCAGGCCCTTGCCTGGTGACAACCCTGAACATCGGCCACTTTTTTAGTGCATCATCAGCTGATCAAAAACGTGGCCTAGCCCAGCTAGGGCTAGGCCACGCTTTTAGTGCATCATCAGCTGATCAAAAACGTTGCCTAGCCCAGCTAGGGCTAGGCCATGCTTTTAGTGCATCATCAGCTGAACAAAAACGTGGCCTAGCCCAGCTAGGGCTAGGCCACGCTTTTATCTGTCACCTTGCCAATATGATATCCGATACCGATGTTTAAGTGCATCATCAGCTGATCAAAAACGTGGCCTAGCCTAGCTAGGCTTAAATTCAAACATCGGTAAAGTTCATCGGCAAAGACAGGTGATTTTATTGATACGATGTTTTGCCGATACGGTGTAATATCGGCCCGATACGATGGCCGATACGATGCATCGGTTCAAGCTTAAAACCAATACAATGCTCCAATGTATTTATGATTATATTTTGTTAACAGTATGTGTCCAGTAACAACTCAAGACATCAGATTGGAGTGCGGATCAGGATACTACTCTCTGACCAACCAGTCTTACTGTACAGCGTGTCCCGCAGGTTATCGATGTCCCAAAAACAACGAAGAACCCACGTAAGTTTTGTCGCATTTATTTGGTTTAAAGATAATTTAGTATAAAATGTTCAATGCCTGAAGTGTTACAAATACGATATGGTTAAGGGGCAGTAGTGCAAAATATAATACTTCATAAATATGTATTAGGCAACCAAGTATTACTATTGGTCATATTCATCTAATACACATGACAATACTGCACCTGCTTCCCCAATAAGTGGCGCTCATGTGGATAAAAACACATAACGCACCTCTTCTACTGCAAATGATTTCAACCTTGAAATTTAGGGCAGTCCATAAAATGCATTTGGGATGTTTTATACCAGGTAAATATATATATATATATATATAAGCACCTGGGTTTTGCACGAATTCTCAAAATCACCAAAATTCACGCTTTTTTGGATCAGAATTTTTTCATGATTTTCCCGAAAACACTTTTTCCAATGTAAATTCACCTATAAACTAACAAGAACTGATCGTAAATTCATTGTTATATAAATGTTGACTAAAACTAGATGACCAGGCATGAGAATCTTCAGATAATTATCTGATTTCAGATATTTTGTCATCCAAAATCATCCAAATTCAGATAATTTGGAGCTAGATTTAACCACTTTAGAGATTTTTGCTTAAATTTTACCAAATTCAGATATTTTAATGAAAAATCATTCTCATGCCTGGATGACTCCTCAGGCTTCCAAAAGTTTACAAAATAAAATAACATGCGAATCATATATTCAAGACTTTCCATCTGCTTCTTGACAAATTGAATGTAAGAAATAGGACGACATATTTGGAAGCATTTGAAGGGATCTTGTGATCCAGAATACCATTCCCTAACCAATCCATCTTGTTTTGGTGCATAACACTAGCAGTAATTTTTCCTTTTTTTTCAGTGAGATGTGCGAACCAGGGACCTACTCTCTGGGAGCCCAGCTAGATTGCACATACTGTGATCCCGGCTACCATTGTCCGTCCATCTATCCTGGCCAAATCCGATGTCCCACCGGCTATTACAGCGGTATTAATGCTGTTAACTGCACACAATAACACTAGCAGTAATTTTTCCTTTTTTTCAGTGAGACGTGCGAACCAGGGACCTACGCTCTGGGAGCCCAGCTAGATTGCACATACTGTGATCCCGGCTACCATTGTCCGTCCATCTATTCTGGTCAAATCCGATGTCCCACCGGCTATTACAGCGGTATTAATGCTGTTAACTGCACACAGTGTGAGGCTGGCTATCAGTGTTCTTCCCAAACTGGTAAGTGAAAATTAAAGCCACTATTATTGTTTCAAATAAATTTTGGACACAAACTGACAATTTGAACGCAGCCAACTCGTATCCACAAGCTGTGACAAGCACATGACATCGGGAAGTACGCAACACCTTTCCTAATCAGTAATAACAGTATATTGCGACATCGCACGTACATGGAAAGCGTTGCATATTTGCATAAATTGCACACGCAATACTGTGACGCTAGGTTCTGAATTTTCATGTCCGAAAATTATTTGAAACAACAATAATCACTCTTGTGAAAAAGATAGAGTCTTTGTCAATTAACGGTTATTTTGTAGTTTAACGATTCAGATGAAAAATGGTTGCAATCTTATTTTCATGATCTTCATAAGTCAACTTTTTGTTTGTGGCTTTAAAAACGCAGTTTTTTCTGACACTAGCGTAGATTTTCAAGATTGTGATGGTGCGCATCTACGCTTATGTCCCTGAGTACGCATTCATGAATTAAATACACAAGCTATAATTTCATCACTCAATTTAATTAGTAATAAGTCCATCAATAGAGATGTAAGAGAGCTTTGATGCACAAGTTTTCCAAGATTTAGGTCATTAATGCAAACAGATTTGCTCAACGTAGGCACATTTGCTATAGATATCCACTAACACTGAAACCTGTTTAATAGTTAGACCAGGTTTAAAGTTAGACCAGGGCTCTATTTCATAAAAGTTAAAATCAACCTAAGTCATGAAACTTAGGATGAATTGTTCATTTGAAATCTGGATAGAATTTTAAATTTTGAGTTTATTTTAATGTTATTATTACTATTATCTTGTACTTCATAAAGGAGTTTAAAATAAAGCCTTTTAAAAATGTCTTTTCATATATAACAAAAGATAGGATGAATCCTAGAATTAAGATTAAGTCAAATTTTGTATCACAGCTAAATGTATTTTCCTAGACCAATATTGTCATATTTTGTGTTGTTTGGAAGATTAATAGTTGAATCTTTAATTTTGAAAGTTGTTGCAGTTCAAACATGCTACCAAAGGCCCTTTTATGGCAGTAGTAATTTTGACTTAGACCTGGTCTAACTTTAAACCTGGTCTAACTCTTAAATATCTTTTGTGGATATGGACCTTATTTGCTTAGAGTTAGAGCAAACGTCTCTTAGTAAAGGTACTGATCTAGATTCTTCCCACTAATTTTGTA
Source organism: Ophiothrix spiculata (assembly GCA_000969725.1). Taxonomy (NCBI): domain Eukaryota; kingdom Metazoa; phylum Echinodermata; class Ophiuroidea; order Amphilepidida; family Ophiotrichidae; genus Ophiothrix; species Ophiothrix spiculata. The sequence continues at coordinate 36,416 of JXSR01S064112.1, forward strand.
CCTACATATTTTTTTACTTTAATCGATAGAACATGTTTATAGTAATATAACCTACAAGTAGTTTTCCATGATTTTGAGGAATATTGGAGAAAATTGCAATCCTTTACCTACTCTAATTTTTTTCGCCGGCAAAAAAAAAAGGTGGTGTTAAAACAGTGTTTCTAGTTAGAAAACTTTAAAAAAATCTTGTTTCTACACCTGTGTTGGCCAAACAAATTATTTTTGATGAAATTGTTTCTCTTTTAATACATATTAAATAATATATAGACCATATCTATAATTGACATACTCCTGCCGTTGATGGGGTGAATCCACAGAATCAGGCGGGGAATCGGAACTCAGAACAAGGCCAAGTATGATAAATACACTACTTAATCTCGCTCTGAGTTCCATTCCCCGTCCGATTCTGTGCATTTACCCCATCAACGGCGGGAGTATTTCAATTATAGATATGGTCTATAGGAGTTTTGTTTGATCCTTTATCTGGTAAATCCATCTGAGGCAGTGTTCCTGCTAAGGCCGTATGTCCCGAAATTGGCGCAAAAATAGGGTTTTAGTTATACACAACATTCACTTATTTCATTTTATTCAGATTATATTCAAAATTACTCTCATTTTTGAGGTGATCTTTCCAAAATTGGCAGTGGCGAGATGTATATATGAAAAGACATTTTTATGTCGCTTTGGCGCAAAGTCAAAATCCTTAGCGGGAACACTGATCTGAGGTACAAATTTAGGATTTAGGAAACACAGGATAGTCACACCACCATCAAAGAACGATATATTGCAAATTAGATCTCCCTCACTTTGAGCCATTTGTGTGTAAATTTTTGCAGTTTTTTGGATTTTACTGTACTTTTTAGCTATATTTAGAGTATTTTCATAAGTTTTTTTTTTCTAGGTGGAATCTAGGCTAGTCCCTTTAATTCTCGAATGCAAACCCAATTCCGATCAGTTTACCGCAAACGACACTATGTAGAATTCACATTCAAAAGACAAATGGCTGCAGCAGCCATCAGCTTAAAACCGCAATGAAAAGTAGACTGAATCCTACAGTCCCTGTCGTGGCGCTTTTTGCTCTCATGATCACTGGATAAGTTGTTGAAGTCGAAAGGATTCAGACTAAATGAAAAGTTCAGTCTAGGACTCAAGTTGTCATGTGAGTGCAAGAAAGCACTTCAATGGCTGCCATTTTTCAGAAATTAAGATTGCACACTGTATAATCTCCTGTCTTGGGTCAATGGTCCAGGGGGATATTTCACATTTTTGTGACGAGCGGTAAAATAATTATAACCTAGGGCATCCGTTGTAGATATGACTTTCTTGCACTCACATGACAATTTGTCATCCATGTGACATTGGGGCTCTCTATGCGGGAGCGTCAAATCTGAATGCATCTAGATGAATGTGCATTTCTGAAGTTCAGAATCTCATGAATCTGACTTTACTACCTGGCACATATTGACACGCTTGAGTGTGAGTGGAAATAACGCAACTACTCGTATGTGCACGCACAGTCACTTATGCTCGTGCGATCATTTGCTGAAGTCCAGTTAAATCTAGATGCATCTGGATGTGCGAAGCACAGATTGATTTGCCCGTGTGAAGAGCCCCATTCTGTGATATGACACTATTAGCTGTCCAAGGACTGTAGTATTTTTTATAGCCAGTCAAATTTACTGACAATTTAAAGTGTTTTTGACTTTATTCATAATGATACGAACTGCCTTCAAAGGCAAATCCTAATTGGCTGCACATTTCAGTATTTTCTTGCTTCTTACCAATCAGGTTTCCTGTTCTTTCTTAATTGCAGTTCCAGAAGTTTGCCCGCCTGGCACCTACTCTGATCCCGGTGCAACAAATTGCAAGCCATGTGATGCCGGCTACACCTGTGATGAAGGCTCCACGCAACCCAACCCTGATGCCGATATATGCGACCCAGGTGGTTGGTGCGACGGAAAGAATCGCTTTGAATGCCCAGCCGGTACCTACAACCCAAACAATGGTTCTGTGAGTCAGAAGTCAGGTTGTATCCCATGTCCTGCTGGATTCTATTGTGAAGGACCCGGAGACACTGGTTATGAGAGCTATAATTGTCCTACAGGATACTATTGTCTGCAAGGGACAACCTTTGCCACAGCTTTTCCTTGTCCTGGTGAGTATATTTATGATTAGCATGACCCAAAACCCAGAGTGCAGGGCCCCATTATTGGTAAATGCAACTCCTACTATGGATTTTTGTTTAAATTGTCCAATAAATATTTATTTTGCCTATAATTGCATAGTTGGCAGTGGGGTTAGACCCCACCCTTTTTATTTTACACCCAACTTTTTATGATTTTATAAAGGCACCCTTTATACTGAAAATTCCCCCCCCCCCCCACCACAATTAGCAATTCATATGTTTCTTACATCCACATCTGGTGCAATGGAAATGTTGTAGACTGACACACAAAAGCATTACTGAAATATCACCTTACTTATTTTAAGCCTGGGGATATTCCTATTTTTTCCATTATGTTTTGTAAAAAAAAGTTGCACAGCATGGGAGTCCGAAGCACCCACTCCGTTTATAGTGTGCTTCCACCCTTTGTATCAGATCCAGTCTTTTTAGTGGAAAAATGTGAACTCAGACCCTTTTACAATTTTGTAAGATTTCAAACCCACACCATTAGAAAAGGGTGGACTGCCAACTATGAATTGAGGTACTAATGTGATAGTAACCAATTTCAATGTGTGAGTGTAGTGTTTTCAGTATGAAACTTAAGCCTGAAGATATTCCTATTTTTCCATTATATTTTGTAAATATAGTTGCACATCTTGTGAGTCTGCAGCACCCCACCATTTATAGTCTGCTTCCACCCTTTGTATCAGATCTACCCTTTTTAGTGGAAAAATGTGAACTCCCACCCTTGGACCCACACCCATAAACTGCCAACTATGAATTGAGATACTGATGTGATAGCAACCAATTTCAATGTGTGAATGTAGTGTATGCAGTATATATTAAAGGGGCATTGGACAAGTTCAGCATCATCCCCAAACTTTTCCCCAAGCATCTTGAGATTTTTGCATCATTTTAAGTATTAGCAGTTGTAATAATAGCACGTAAAGTTTCATTGTTAAATTCAAACCTTATATATCAAAATAGTTAGATATTCTTTTATCTTTAATTATTGTTGTCAACAACGATAAATACTGCCCCTGTAGTTGGATTTTTTATATTAGTCTTTTCAGGAGATCTAATGCAAACTCCAAATTTCTTTTGATTTATCAGCAATCTATGATGTGAAAGGAATCTTTTACAAACAAATCTGTGGCTCTTTCTTGATATATGGCATCAGTAAATACGTTTAGAGAATAGCATCATACCCAACTTGTCAATTAACAAATTTCAAATTTTTGACTTTTCTGAAGGTTTTGATCAATATTTTCTCTGTAATTCCTGGTAGTTGACACTTATTTTTCTAACATATGAAGTGTAAATCATATACAAATAAAATGTCAAAATTTTGTCTAAATATCCTTTAAACTTTGCATTATTTCTTTGACCCCAATCTGCTGATTTGACTAGGTGGGACAATTTAAACAGAAATCCAGGGTGCGGGCCCCATCGTATGTAAATGCAACCCCTACCATGGATTTTTGTTTAAATTGTCCAATAAATTTTTATTTTTCCTCTAGGTGGGACATACAATGACCAAATCAACCAGACTGCAGAGTCCACTGCCTGCCAGACGTGTCCAGCTGGATATTACTGTCCTTCAGCTAGCTCCGATGTCGGACCACCGTGTCCTCTCGGCTTCTACTGTCTGGAAGGACAAGCTTCAGGATTCGAATATCCGTGTCCTGTAGGAACATATGGGTAAGTGTAGGACTGTTGTCCTGTAAGAACATGTAGGGAAGTGTAGGACTGCCATGTCCTGTAGGAAAATGTGGGTAAGCGTAGGACTGCTGTCCTGTAGGAACATATAGGAAAGTGAAGGACTGCCATGGCTCTTGGTTTCAACTTTTTGGAAGGACAAGCATCATAATTTGAATATATATGTCCTGTAGGACCATATGGGTAAGTGTAGGACTGCTATGTCCTGTAGGAACATGTAGGAAAGTGAAGACTGTCATGTCCTTTTGTTTTATACTCTTTGAGAAAAAAAACATGTCAGGACTAATATCCTTGTTATATAGGATTAGGCCTAAAAAAAAAATTGTTTGATTGGCGTAACCCGACCTACCCTAATTTTACCACCGACCCTAGATTTTTTTTTTTTGAGCATGGTAAAAAACCTCCAAATCCCAAATTTAATGGGAATCGATTCATGGGAGCCCAAGATATGGCTTGTAGGACATTCAAAATGACAAATAAAAGATGTGTTACAGAAAAAGTGAAGATGTTTTTGTATATGTGCCATATATATTGTGTTCTTGTATGTGAAACATAGACTTAGAAAATAAAAAAAATTATTAAAAAAAAAAAAAAATCCGACCTACCTACCCTATTTTATTTTCTATGTTTCGCCAATCAAACAATTTATTTTTTTTGGCCTTAGTGGATATGCATAGAAACTTTTTTTTTTGGGGGGGGGGGCAAAGGTGATAACCCTACATTTTCACAAAATCACCCATATGAGGCAAATTGATTCTATGGAACAACGGCAGATGGGGAATAAGCTCCCTCCCTCCCTCCCTCCCTTATAGTGGCAGAGCAGCGACTGACTCGAGGATGCACTTCACAAAATAATGTCGCCCTCTACTAAGTGTTTTAGAATAAGCGCTGAAAAACAACCACTGTCGAAGTTCCTAAAGAACAAGTGGGAAAAAATTTAATTAGACCCTAGATTGGTCATTGTTTTTTGATTAAATGTTTTTCCTAAATCTTTCCTCAGCATCTGACAATATACAATGCCCAATCTTCCTGAACACTCAACTGGACTTTTGTTCAAGACTTGTCCTTGCGGTAACAACAAAATTAGTCAAAAATGATGCGAAAAGCATGTATTTCAAAATATAAATATGCAGTGATTTGGTCTTTATCAGTCCTAATCAACCATTGCTAGTCTCTTACACAACACAATAACACCAGTTCATATTGTTGTAGAATACAAGGGATATGCTATGGATCTCGTAAGTTACAGAGTCTTGATTGCTTACTGTACACTTGAAGGCTTATAGAGCAGGCCTTCTCAAATAGGGCCCGCGAACTCCTTTTATTTGGCCATTTGATCGCCTTTGAAATACAGATGTATATAGGAAAAGCATTGAAAAAGGTCTTAATTTGGCCCTCCTAGACGCATTTTTGAACTTGCGTTTGGCCTTAATGGCCGCCAACGAATTTAATGGAGAACCCCTGTTATAGGGTATAAATTGTCATATCTATGTAAATCACTTTATATTGGCTTCTTGTTTTACAGTGACAACACTGGTTACAGCAATGCCACTCAATGCATCACCTGCCCCGCTGGCCATTACTGTCCACACGGTAGCGCAGAAGAACGGGCCACCTCACCGATACCTTGCGAACCTGGTACATACAATGGCGATGAGGGCGCTGGGCATGAATATAATTGTCGTCTGTGTGACCAAGGTAGATCATGCCCACTTCCAGGATCAATCAATAGCACTCACCCTTGTGCTGAAGGCAAGTTTTTGTTTTTAATTTTGTTTTTATTTATTTAATTTTCTTATTGTATTTATGCATTTTTGTTTGTTTGACAAGCAGTACAGGCTGAACTTATAATCCCCTATATTAGTTATATTCAGAAACCAGTTATTTTTATATCAATGAATAAACCATCAATGAAAATTGATGCACATAGATTATGCAGAAGGACTCAACCAATAAGAACCAAGTAGGTGACTGCATTTCGCATAAATACTACATCAATTATCAACACTTGATCAATCAACAAATTTAGTATGAATTTCGATTGAAAAGTTCCTATTGTGAGATGGTTATCGTAAAGGTCAACAAAAGATTACTTAGGTCAGCAAAAATGGAAAGAGTATGACTATGTTAATTATTGAGATTAACCTTGTTTTGTAATTCTGGGTTCTACCTAGATTTGCTAAAAGTTTCCATCAATTTTATATTTTTATCTATGTGTATCACCAATGATTAGAGATCTACTGCTTTAGTATGCAGTACATACTACATTATACATTGCAAAAAGATGAAATGTTTAGTAGATATTAAATCTTTTTAGTGTTTTATATCAATATATTGCACAAATGAAAAATACAACTTTTCATGTATTCATCATTTTCTGATAAATTTCCTTCTAGGTTACTATTGTCCAAATGGGACTATCACCAATGACCAGTATCCATGTTTACCAGGGACTTATACAGGCATGACCAACTTAACAGCACCTGAAGAGTGTGACCCATGCTGGGAGGGGTACTACTGCTCTTGGGCAACCGGTAAGTCTGGATCCCGGGGGAGGGGGAGGGGGGCACAGGGTTGACCTGAGGGATACTACTGCTCTTAGGCAACCGGTAAGTCTGGATCCCGGGGGAGGGGGGCACAGGGTTGACCTGAGGGATACTACTGCTCTTAGGCAACCGGTAAGTCTGGATCCCGGGGGAGGGGGGCACAGGGTTGACCTGAGGGATACTACTGCTCTTGGACAACTGGCAAGTTGTCAAGTTGTAGACTAAACTGTATTTTGAGGCAATCAACAAAGGGGCCGCTTTCAAGACTAAAGCTGAATTCATACTCAAAACGCAATGCGTTGCGTTTCCAATAATTTTCACCGCAAACGGCACCGCAAATGAATTCACACTCAAAACGCAAACGGACTGCGGCAGCCGATGACATGAAAACGCAATGGAAAGTTCAGCTTTTCTCAACTCGATTTGCGTTGCCGCAAGTGGTGTTGCGTTTTGATATCGATTGATCGGAACTCCTCAAATCTTTTACTGCACATGCTCGGTGCGTCGTGCGTTTGCGTAGAGTCTGAATTCAGCTTCAAGCAGCAGCTGACCACCAAAAACTGATGGTTCTGGGCAATTGCCATCGTTCAGAACAATAACAACCGGTCAGAACCGGCTGTTTCCGGTGGCCAACCGCTGGTTGAGTTTTAAAAGGAATATTCATTCCCATGTCATTTGACTAGATGGCAGTCTGTACTTTCACCAGAAGAAGAAGAAGAAGACTTGAAAGAAGAAAGACATATTGTAGCGGCAGAGCTACAAAATATCAAGGGTGTGAAACACATGCCTGCCAACTGTACCCTCTTACGAAGGGACGTCCCTCTTTTGACCTAAACAAAATGCCATGTTTTCAGAATGTATCCTTATTTTTTCAAAAATCCGAGTAGTGTATAGTGATGTTAAGGAAATTCAAGAATGTCCGTCTTTATAGACATTTTCTCTCATTTGTACCTCTTTCTGAAATTTGAATGTTGAATGGAAACAGCATTTACATGCACTCCCAAACACTGTTGTAACAATTGAATACGCCAGAATAAGAACATCCCAACTCCAATAGCTCCCTTCTGTTAAGTTTTGTAAAATATAAATGCATAAAATGCTTTCAAATCACTAAAAAGCATTTCCATGTCTTTATCCCAATCAAAGTGTCACATTTGAGCTTGTAGTTGACTTTTTAGACATTGTTAGATAATTTTTCTAGCATAAAGTTGCAGAGGGGAGCTCATGGAGTTGGGGTTGTCTTGTAATGGCTGTTTAAATAAAGCAACTATGTACTATAACAATTATCTAACAATGTCTAAAAACTTCAACTACAGGGTCAAATGTGACACTATGATTAGGATATTGACTTGGAAATGCTATTTTAGTGATATGAAAGCATTTTCAGAGATTTGTATGCATTTACATTTTATAAGTATAATTAACAGAAGGGAGCTATTGGAGTTGGGATGTTCTTATTCTGGCATATTCAATTTAAAGTGCACTGAATGTTCAGCTGTTTCCTGCCTCCCTGTTGTACATATTTTTACTGATGCCTTTGCATAGGTATGTATGTTAGTAGGCGTATAGATTTTATGCATTAGATGTTCATAAATGCAAAAGGGAATTCTGTGAGGAATTAATTTCACTTTACATTTTATTTTATCAAGGTGAGACCGTAAATCCGCCCCAGCCATGTAAGCCAGGCTATTACTGCCCGCTGCAAACACCAAGTCCAGATCGCTACCCGTGTCCAGAAGGAACGTTTTCTCCAGCAGCAAATTTGAGTAGAGCTGATCAGTGTACCAATTGTACAGCAGGGTATTATTGTCTCGGTAAGTTAGCCCTATTCACCGCAGCTATGTAAACTTTGCTGTAGGCAAAATAATGATTCATTGGGAAATTTAAACAAAAATCCATGGTAAGGGTTGCATTTCCAAACAATGGGTCCTGTACTCTGGATTTTTGTTTACATTGTCCAATAAATTATTGTTTGACCTATATATAATACCACCCACTGCAAGCACCTAGTTTATACTTTGATCAACACTAAATAGGTGGGAATTATGAGGCTTTTCTTCATCTGCAAGTAAACATAAGCCCACTTACGCACGCTTCATAGATGTTGATGCGCGAGTCACACCTACTTCGCGCGCTTTGTCTTGTGCAGTTGTGCTGTGTTCAGGTACGCGCGCGCTTATCTGTATCAATTCTCGATGTGAAGAGGCACGCCTATTTGGTGTTGATCAAAGTATAGATCACAGGCTTCAAGCCCATGTATAGAGGGAAAATTCCGCTGCTGTCAACCTGAAAATTCATATGTACCTTAGGTATGGACTAGTGCCATTGTGCTGAAAAGTGGTAATCAGGGTTGTAGCAAGGCAACTTTTAGTGGCGGGTGAAATTTATGTGAAATGGTAAGAAAATTGAAATTTTGATAATAATTACTCATTTTTCTATCAAATTTTTATTGTTTGCAACTTTTGAACCATGAGAGCAAGGTATTTTCACTCAAGATCAACCTGAGTGGCGGGTGGAAATTAAGACCCAACCGCCGCCGCCCGGTGCAACTATGACCCTGGTAGTAATATGTGACAGATTCCCACTCAAGCTGAACAATGTTAAGAAAAAGTTTAATATCTGATCCATGTATTAAAATTTTAAACTGCAATTGTTGTGAAATTAAAATGACACTGTTTGTTGACGTTGGTCAATCACGTTTACATGGAAAGATGACTTTCGTCTTTAAAATTCCTTGTCCCTTTTTGATTTGTGGCATTATCAGTTGACTGTAGCATCATAGCAGTTCTGATGACTTATTTCTGTGATGGGAAGCAGAACCACTCTTAGAGTAGTGAAGACTTGCATAATTTTTTTTAAAAAGATAGATTAAATTCAAGATAAATTGATACAATGACTTGCCAATATGAGTTGCCCTGCTGTATTTTTATTTTAAGACGAAACATTTTTAGATAGATTTTAATTACTTAAAAGTAATTTATGAGATTTTTTTTTACTGTTACAGGTGGTGAACCAGCAGAGAGTGGACCATGCCCACCTGGTTTTTACTGCCCAGAAGGCACCAAGTTTGCTGAGGAGTTTGGCTGTCCAAATGGTACCTACAACCCACACTATCTACAAGATGAGGAAGAAGATTGTCAGACTTGCACACAAGGTAGGTCAC
>JXSR01S064112.1:76136-126401 GCA_000969725.1 Ophiothrix spiculata
AGCGGTTTGATCTAAATGGAAAATTGCTATACAAAAACCAGTTATTATTATTATTAAAAATCCCCCATAGGCTACTGTGTTATAATTACTGTCGGGGCCTTGACACATTTTCTCACTTTTCTAAAAATGGAACCACTATTGAAAGGATGGTTTGGGTATTGTAACATATACTAGTCAAGGATTCTTAACTGCTAAAAATCTCAATTTTAATAGAGGTGACCTTGAGGATGAAAAGTGGATCATGAATTGCTCCTTTAATTTAGATTGTTTCTGTTGCATAACCAGGGTGTTTCACAGCTTACTATACATTTAAATTGGACTAGCACCAGGAATTTAAACGTGTGAATCTTGACTTGCTGCCATTTGTTTTCACGTATGGAGCAGAGTTATTGTATCGCTGGATTTGTTTGGAAACAGACCCGAGAGCTGTGTATATCTTCATTTGACGCAAAGCCAGCTTTTTATTTCACCTGCAAAATATGTCCGTGTTTCTAGCTGCACAAACTGCCACTTGCTGTGAGCTAGATATGCCAATTTTCATGCTGCGATTCTGTTTCGCTGGCATGAAACAATAACTTGGCCTTCATTAGCAACAATATGAAATGGTGCCTCGTAGCATTGACACAGTAGTCAAAATGAGTACCAATTTTCCTTTTAATCTATTGCTGTGAATTGATTTTTTGTTTTGTTTTCAAGGTTCATGTAATATCTTTACATGAAATGGAAAATGTCCTTTTAGCTTTTAACCAATTAAGTGTATTCATATCTGCTGAGTGATAGAATACAGTACAATATTTCGTCATGTGAGTGCAAGAAAGTCATATCTGCAATGGGTGCCCTAAGTTATATTTATTTTACACCTTGTCACAGCAATGTGAAAAATCCCTCAAAAATTCACCGTCTTATGTCAGTGGTTCTTGAAATGCACTTCAAGAACCACTAACTCAAGACTGGAGGTCATACAGTGTGCAATCCAAATTTATAACGTAAGGCAGCTATTGCAGATATGACTTTCTTGTACGCCCATGATGACTAAAAGGTGTAGGCTCCAATTTAGACATGTGTATAATTTACATTAACTAATTTACCTTGGCCTCCATTATGCATCTTATGAGTTTAACCCTTAGGTTGCTTCTTGTTTACTTGTCTTCTAAGGCAAATGAAAGTATGCAACCTGGGGGATGAGGCTATTATGTAAATACATACAAATTATAAAATGGGTATACAAATTAATTTTACATTTTATGACATATATCTAAAACTATAAAGAATTTGGAGGTGAATATTTGATTTTTAATAAGAAAAAAATGGGTTTTGATTTGACATTAAAAACTGAACTACTTCCTTGGGGTGAAAATGTAATTGGATCCTACAACTTTTTTCACATTTTGATACTTGATTTTGTTCAGATCCTACTGTGAAACTCAAGGTCTAGACTACCCAACTGGTGAATGCGATCCTGGCTGGTACTGTCTAAATGGTTCACGGTTTGCAACCCCAACAAATGCTAATGAAGGAGGGCGCTGTTCAGAAGGCGAATACTGCCCTGCTGGGAGTACTCTACCATTCTCCTGCCCTGAGGGGTATTATTGTGGAAGCGAGGAATTGGCCAATGCAACAGGACCGTGCTGGGCTGGATATTATTGTAGCGGAGGAGCAATGAGACCTGACCCACAAAACGATGCTACAGGTTAGTTCAAATAGCAATAAGGCCAAAAAAAAAGAACTCTGTCTCAGCTTACTTAAAGTCAAAACCCTAAGTGCTATGCGTTTTTGGGTTTTTTTAGTAAAAAAAGGGCTACGCAGATGCGTAAATACCCCAAATTTTTTTTTTTATTTCATTTTTCAGCCACTTTTTTTTTTTCGCGGCCGCTTTTGTTTCCCCAGTAGTAGGAAAAAAGATGAAAAAACTGAAAATCTCTCAAAAACCTTTAAAAAAAATGTGCTAGTTTTGGATTTTTAAATGCTATGCACGCGGGAAGCTGAGACAGACTTTTTTTTTTTCTTTGGCCTAATAAAACTGTTTGAGTATCTGATTGCTTTATGTATGTTATATATTTTCCTTTAGTGTACATGATTTCTGTAATCTCATTGATCAAACATATTTAAGTCAAAACCTGTATTCATGGTTTTCAGAAATAAAGATATACCAAGCCCCAAATATATCCCGTATTCCATGACTCATACACAAACCCTATGGTGTGTGTTATCTATTGAACTGATAATGTGATTATGCATTGTTGAAGCTGCTGCAAAAAGTCAATTGCATATGTAATGCAGCATTAACGCAGAGATCTTAACGTGAGCGTACGCGCACAAATACGCTCATATCCAACCAGTTGTAACTCACAGTTTTTAATGCTTTGTTTTCAAGGCTTTTACAACTATTATTGTTTTTGACGGTAAAGGTTTACCAATGAGATTACAAAAATCATGCACACTTTAAAGGATTTATGTGTTGCCCCCTGCTTGTTCTTACAAAATACGGCAAATACCTAGGATCTTGTGCCATATTCATGAGGCCTCATGGAATATGGCACCAGACTTCCCTAGATATTTCGTGAACAAGCAGGGGTTAACTAATAGTATTTTGTTATACCAAGACTTATATTGAAGAAGTATAGGGACAGTAGCAAAAACATATGTGACACGTTACATCAAAAGGTACAAGTTGTCTACCTTTAACAAAATTATGTCATTTGAATGGAAATTATATAAGCTTTAAAATGACACCTTGCATGTGAAAATTGAAGTTTGGGTTTTGAAGTTATGATGAATAGTGACAATAATGTTCTGATTATTTTCTTTATAAAATTTGCAAGTTTAATCTGGCCTGTATCTTCAAATTTGCACGACCAACATCCTGTACCATTTGATGTGATGCGTCATGTGTTTTTCATTTTCTACCCGGCTCTTGTGCCATCATGATGCATTATGTCTACTTCTTGGACTACGTTTGATCAAATTTAGTGGAAATAAAACTTAATAGCAGGCATGAGAATTTTCAGATAATTATTTGATTTCGGATATTTTGTCATCCAAAATCATCCAAATTCAGATAATGTGGGGGTTGATTTAACTTTTTTAGTGTTTTTCGGGTTAAATTTTACTAAATTCAGATATTTTCATGAAAAATCATTCTCATGCCTGTAATAGAAGTAAATTAATTAAAAATGACTTACTGGTATGATAAGTGTATTTAATTATTTATAAATTTGGTTGTATGTATATTTTAATATGGTACTAGTAGTTACCAAGGTTGGCAAAAATCATGATTGTTTTAAAAAAATCATGATTTAAATCAGTGATTTAAATCATAAAAATCGATTTAAATTGATTTAAATCAGATTTTTTCAATTAAAATCACGATTTAAATCGCGATTAAAATCAGCCTGATTTAAATCGGCCAACCCTGGTAGTTACCACTGTAGGAGCAGATGAAATGATAATTTCCTTTGAAATTTTCTGTGTTATATTACATATCTATTGACCTTTGACCTCATTTCAGGTGGCATTTGCCCATCAGGCCATTATTGTGTCAATGGCAGTATAGCTGGTGCTCCTTGTCCAAACGGAACTTATGTCAACACAACAGGATCACAAGGTAAGGCAGTCATCAAAATCAAATATTTATTTTTGCTCAAGGACTTTAAATAAAAATTATTTACAGTTATACAATTTCACAAGCTTCACAATTTTTGTGATATTTTGAATTTCGCAAATTTATTTGATGAACATTGTGTGTCTCATTAAAACCTCTTCAATTTTTGTATTTGAATTGTGTATGTTTTGCATTTATTGGGTAGTCATAAAGTAGGTTAAGTAAGCATCAGGTTTTAGCGCGATCACTCAAAAGCATCAAATGTTGCGCTTTTTATGGTCCATCGCGCTTTAATCGTCCATCAAGAATTTTTTCCAAAACACTCTTTTAATCTCACCACTAAACAAACAAGAACTGATCATAAATTCATTATTATAAGAAGGTAGGCTAAAACAGATGACTCAAAACCTATGTTGTGTGGTTATTTATGTGAAATTTGTGATAAAAATGCATTTAGATACCTTTCCGGTTGTCAATGTAGTTATTTTAGACTCAGAAAACTAAGATTTTGGTCATTTCAGTTTATCGTATTGGCTTTAACAGATCGCACGACGTAATCATGTTCTCTGCGTTTGCTAAGAAGTTTAATGTTCTTGGTTGACACAGGGGATCGTGCATTTTCACACTTTTTGACCTGACTTTTCACACCTTTTGACCATGCTTTTTTGCCATTTTAAATCCTGGTGCTTGATGTATTGCTTGTATTTGAAAGTACATAAGATAAACCTTAATATAAGGTTTCCTTAATTTTGATCGTTACATTTGCACACATAAGTTACCCTTTATAAAAATAAAGAAATTTTGCATTACCATCAATATTTGTTAGAATAATTTTGATCTTGGATAATGAATATAGCTTGATTCTTCAATCGTTTGCTTTCTTTTGAAATTCACCTGTTTATTTACAGCACTTGATGATTGTGTGACATGTGGCCAGGGTTACTATTGCAAAGCCTATGCTAATGGAATTCCCTTTTTTATTTACAACACTCGAGGATTGCGTGACATGTGACCAGGGTTACTATTGCGAAGGCTATGCTAATGGAATTCCCTTTTTTATTTACAGCACTCGAGGATTGCGTTACATGTGACCAGGGTTACTATTGCGAAGGCTACGCTAATGTGATGCCAGATGATGAGTGTGCTAGCGGCTATTATTGTCCCCCAGGGCAAACCACGGATACTCCGTATGATTACCGATGCCCAACAGGTAAAGTTTCTAAGTATAACTGATTTAAGGTGGCTTGGAAGTTAGCACAGATAGAATTCCTCTATTTATTTTTCTAATTTTTTGATATATGGTGTTTTTATGGGGGTCGCCGACTTAGTTTTTGAGAAAAATCCATTTCAAAAACACTATGTTTTACCACTTTTTACCATTGACTTCTATGGTGAAATCAAAATAAATCGGACAAAAACACTTATAATTAAAAAATGGCTCTATTTTTCACATATGTTTTGGTCCTTATATAGTTCTTTAAAAAAACGTAATACAAAAATATGGTCACCGACTTACTTTTTGAGATATTAACCAAAATTAAGCAAAGAGTAACACCTTAAGCACTGTGCGCTTTGAGCCCTGCGTCATCAGGAGTAACGCGCATGGTCTTATGCTTGAATATAAAAATGACGCACGTGTAAGATATCGCGTTATATTAAAGCTCAAGATACAGTACACCAGAAAGTACGCTAAAAGCCCGGGGTAAATACTTTGAAATTGTGTCCAACACCGCTGATATCAGCCTGCTTGTGTCCGACACCGCATGTGTGCTAAGCCACCTTAAGCTAAAACCATTATTCCTTTAACAAAACAATAAAAATAAGTAAATGAGTCGTGAAAACCATTAAAGTTTATGAACAAGTATTTAACCTGAAGACCTGGTGTATGTTTCATGATCAAGAAATTATAAAAATGAAATACACCTTGTGCTGAAGTTAAGTTTCCAAACTCCAACTTCAGTGTACAGAGCATATTTTTGTACAAAATCCTTTGTTTTTCAATCTTTTAATTCTTAATAAAAATAAAAAAATGTTATTTTGCCACACTTAGCATGTTGTGAACTGTTACATGTGTGGCAGTCAAGTTAGCTCAAATTCAGTAAGGTGCTAACTTAAATTGCGGCAGGTCCCAAGTGTAAGTCCCTTATTGAATTGTCTTATGGAAACCATCCAAAATTTTTGGAGATAATCTATCTGAGATATTTTAAATGCCAGATTCAATATAACCATAGGGGTTGCAGCAGGACCTGAAATGGGACTTTTGGGCCATATTGGTCAGCAAACGCATGTAGTGAGTGCTGAATCAAAGTGGAATCATAAAAAGTGAGAGAGACAGAGTGCACTATCAATCACATGTGATAATGTTTTTTTTTCTTGTTTATCACAGGACATTATTGCCTCGAAGGAAGCATAGAACCGACACGCTGTGATGCAGGCTATTATCAAGACGAGATGACTCAATACGATTGCAAAGAGTGCCCTCAAGGGTTCTACTGCGACAACAGATACGAACCGGTTGTGCTGTACCAGAATTCGTCATGTCCACAAGGTAATGTGTTTGTGTATTGACCATAGATATAGAGATACCAGAATGCATGAATCGCTTAGTGTAATGGCGTTTGGAGTATTTGGGTGTACCCGAGTCGTGACGGAAATTGGGTACAGAGGCAAAACTATGCAAAAAATACCTTATGCTTATTATATGCCAAACTGTAGTTAGGCAATTTAAAGCATGTGTGCATGGTTTTTATATCCCCAATTTTGGTCTGGCATCTCCTTTTTCTAAATCTATGGTATTGACACAGATATTGAAATTAAGGGCAGGCCCCTGACACTTCATTCCAGACATTTTACAGCTCCATTACTTTATGTAATTTTGATGCGAGAAAAACGAATGATTAAAGAAACCATCAAAAACCGTGGCTCTAAACTGGCGCCACGGTTCGACGAACAAAAACGTTCCCGAATTTTGTGATGGCAGTATTACCGAATATTTAACGGTGCACAAAATCAATGTACAGTGCAACCTCTTTTATCAGGACATGATGGGACCAAACAATGGCCGGATAAGTGAAAAATTCGGATAAGAGAATTGTGTGTCAATCTGCCTTATAACATATAAGTCTTTAATTGTGTAACATAAAATAATTCAATGAGAAATTGTATAATGTGTGAATAACCTTTGTAAGCACTTTTTGAAGGTAAAAATTACAAAAATGTCCTTCAAATGCATTAAATCATGATAATAGGCACTGACAAAACATGTTTTCCTTTGAAATTATTCAGCCGGATAACAGAGTAATCCGTATAAAGGAGGTTCGGATAAAAGAGGTTGCACTGTACATATAAAAGTTATTATTCAAATCTTGAATAGCAACTACCTCAGTGGCGCTGTTGTAATTTCGTCCGAAAGAATAATAATGTGGTTTCGAGTCCTGGCATGGCCGTAATGTTTGCGAAGGAATTTTTAATTTAAATTAAATTGATGTCTACATATGTATGAAATAAAAATAATCTTGAAAATTAAATTGAAAAAAAAAGAAAAAAAAAGAGCATCGACAACCACCACAAATTTCAATATCATACTGCCCTCTATAAAATCTGGGACGCAGAAATTAAAAAACAAATTGGAGCTACGGTTTTATCAAAGTGTCATCTCCTATATTCATCCTCCTTGATAAGGGTATGAAAACTAAACCAAGTTGTGACAGCACTTAGACCAAATCATGTGATGTGTGGGAACCAAATAACAGTATGATTTATTCTATTGAAATATAAAACTAGCAGCAACAACATCGGTTACCAAAGTCAGCATTTTCACTTTTTCTTCATGCTACCATTTAATCATGTTTAGTGAAAAATATATTTGGTTTTGATGCCACTTGATAAAATGTGTATGTTTCTCATCAGAATGTTACCAAATTATGATGGGTCATTGTGAGTGCGTGTTTTTAGTCGCTTATTTAAATCAGTGGAGTTTTTACTGGAATGAAACATGTCCTCAATGTGGATGAGAAGTGTGTTTGAAACAACAAATCATCCATGAATTCCTAGCTTCATTTTAATATAAACTTTTCCATTTTAAGGAACCTTTAACATCAAGATTTTCTTTGATTTTGCTTGAAAAGAGAAGATAGATGCATAAACTCTCTTAGTATTTTGAACTGTACCATCGCCAATGACACCTATGATTAGAATATTAAGAAAATTAATTTCATCGCATAGCTTTCAATCATAACTATTATGATGATGAGACTTGGTGAAAAGAAAAAGAAGGGTTGTGAAACTTTATGTCGATGGAAGTTCTTAATTTGCATAATATATACACAAATTAGCAAATGTAGTATTAGTAAGCCAAGATTTTAAATCCGGTTTTATCCCCATTCTCAAGTGTTCAGGGAATAAACTGGAAAAAGACTTTGGATGGTGAGAAGTGTTTTTCATTAAGTGCACTACTAGATTTAATATTTATGCTCCTTTTTCAACGTGTGTATATTTTGCTTTTAACCAATGGACCTTGGCCTCTTAAAAGCATTTTGTGAGGTTTCAATTCTTACATTGCTTACTTGTTTGCTCTTCAGAGGCAAAATAAAATATGCATCTCTAGGGATGAGGCTGCTATGTAAATACTTAAGAAATAGAAAATAGGTATTCCACTTAATTTTACATTTATGCCATATCTCCAAATTCAAAACCTATTAAAAATTTGGAGGTGAAATTTTGAATTTATAACTAGAAAAATATGGGCTTTAATTTGACATCAAAATATGTACTACTTTTGGTTGAACCCTGGGGATGAGAATGTGATCAGATCCTACACTTTTAACAGGCATAATATATGATAATAATGTGAAGTGACCACCGAAATTCAATGCGTGATATGAAAATTAAATGAAACTTACATATCATAAATGAGACATATGATATGTTGTAATGGTTTACAAAAGTGTAAGTTGATAGCTTCATAACAATCAATACAAGATTTTTCCAAGGATTAAATGTCAGTGTTTCACTGCTTTGTTTCATGTGTAGGTTTCTTAATTACAATGTAAATGTGGGGTTGAAAATAAGCAATCCCCCAGACAAAACATGTCCCTATTTTTGAACCAAGGCTTGTTTCCACCAGCCAAGGTCAGTCACAGAAAAGTTCAAAAATTGCAATTTTTTGAGACAATTTTGACTACTTTAAGAGTCAGTATTGGTTTCAGTTGGAGTTTTTTTCTCAAGTCCCTGTTTTGGACCATTTTAACCCCCCCCCCCAAAAAAAAAATAAATAAATAAAAATAAATAGAAAACCCTGAGTGCTAAATTCACAATTAATGCCCAATTTTCTATTTTTCTGAACACTTTATACTATTTAAATAGTCTACCCCTTGAATTTGTCTGTTGATTTAATGCATTTGATTCTAAAATGGTTTGTTTTGTAATGTTTGATTTACTTTTATAAAAGTTTTGTTGGGTTCAACTTAGTATGTAACTTGATAAATGATAGCTACATTCGTCTATCAGAATTTCACTTACAAAAATGATTTAATTTTAAATTTAATTTCTTTAACAAGTTTATAGTAGATTTAGAAGTTTAATGGCTACTATACTGATTCATTTATCACTTCATATGTCATGACTGTCAATCATTGAATGATAGTTTAAAATGGGTATAGAATTTCTTAAACAAAATTTATGTAATGTTTCACTTTCTGAAACATTAGCCAATGATGTTTCACTTTCTGGGAAGCTTTACAGGTAGCCATAACCAGTCCATAAAGCTCAAAGTATTCAGTAGGCATGTACTGTTTGATAGCTTTCTTCATGATTTTTTCAAGCTTTACCATGGATATTCAATATTTCGTTTTGGCCAAGATTTTGGTTCTTTTGTTATACTGCATTATTACAGTTATTTCAAACGCTCTGTTGCAAGAAAACCCATCAGGAAGTTTGCCTTGCAAGACCTACGAGACAAGCAAACTAGATTGCTCTCACAGAAATTTACAAAATATACCAGTTTTGGAAAATAATTCTACCACTTTATTGGATTTGAGTTACAACCAGTTAGAAGCTATATATGGATCACCATTCAGAAACTTGACAATATTAGAGAATCTTGATCTGAGTGAAAATGAGATATCAAAGTTGGATCCTGAGGCGTTCAAAGGGCTTGCCAATCTCATGATGCTGGATCTATCTTATAATGAGCTACAAATTCTTCCTATTGGTATTTTTAGTGACTTGCATAATCTGACTTTTCTAGATATAATAGGAAATGCATTAATCACCGTACCACACCAGAATTTTGCAGCATTACATTCTTTAAAGGAATTGTACATTTATTACTTCGGAAGGTCACTTGTTGCTCTGCTTAGCGATTTTTATTCCTTGAATAATCTTGAAATATTGTACATATATCTTGAGAGAATGAGTATTTCAAAAGCTACCTTTGAACCATTGGAACATGTCCATATTAAGTGGTTGTCCCCTATTTGTATTTTATGTTATGTAGACAACTCAACATTTGAAGCACTCGTCTATCCCACTGAGCTCCTAGTTACGTCTGACACATTACCTGCTCTTCAATCTGTTAACTCACCCCTTCAAAGTCTCACGATATTTTTTACGCCTGAAGATGAAACCTATATTTTAAATAACTTGACCTTTCTAGCTCTTTCTAAATTGAATAAATCTTTAAGAGTTCTTGAAATTTTCGGAACACTGGCAACCCAAATTCAGAAACATACATTTATGTGGACGTGTAATCTTCTTTCCCTGTACATAACAGATGGTCAAGTACAAATTATAGAACACGAGGCTTTTCATAGTTTAAATGTTTTGAACACTCTTAACTTGAAAAATAATTATCTATTTGCTGTGCCTTCTGCTATCAGTCAGTTGAAATCACTCAAACATCTTGACCTCAGTGGAAACTTGATAAAAGAGATAAAAGAACTAGATGTTATCTTATCAGCGTCAACTCTTGCATACTTAAACATTGCAAATAACAGGCTGAATAGTTATGAGATCAGCACAAAATGGCTTTTTTCATTTCAAAACCTGAAGCATTTGGTTGTAGCTGGTCGGATAGTATTCTTCCGTAGCAACGCCCTAGTGTTTGAGCAGTCATTTCAGTTATCATCGCTTCATAGTTTTCATCTAAGAGATATGGATTTGATATTTAACAACTCATCATTGTGTGCCAGTTTCCCATACTTAACTGACATAGTCATTTCTGGTTCATCAAGGTATTTTCTTGATCAGTTAGCACTTCATAAATGTTCTGAATTAAATACTCTAGATTTATCTGGCTCAGCGAGTGAAATCAAATCATTGGATCCAAATCACACCATTATCAGCATACCCAGCCTGCATGAACTTAATCTAGCAAGAAATGAACTTGAAATAATTGAACAGGTTGCTATTTTCAAATCACCAAACCTTACAGTGCTTAATCTGACTGACAACAAAATCAAAACAATTAACAGCACTATTGCTGATGCCTTCAAGTACTTGGTCAATCTTTACATAAATGAAAATAATCTTGTAACTTTATCGGGACTTGAACTCTTGACCTCTTTAAAATATCTTAATGCTGCAAGAAATAAAATTACTCAAGTTCCATCTTGGCTGCTTTCATCATCCATCAAACCTGTTCTTACTTGGCTGGATTTAAATGACAATTCCTTTAGTTGTTCTTGTGAAATACAGCAATTTCAAAAATGGATTTTAGATGATACAGATACATGGTTAGAGCCAGGTCAGTACGTATGCACATCCCCTAAAAAGTTTGAAGGAATGAGTGTAAGTGATGTTGAACAAGACTGCAGATCATACACCAACTTTTACATTGGGATTGGCACTCTGTCTGGTCTTGTCTTTGTGATGATGTTCATACTTCTTATTCGTTATCAATGGCATATCAAATACAAAGTCTTCTTACTCTATAAAAATTATCGTCCGTTTCCTGATAACAACAATGATGAGGAGTTTGAAATGCTCCAACTGCATTACAATGCCTATGTTGCCTACAATGACATGTCTGATGATGAAGAGTGGGTGTATGAGAACCTGCAACCCAATATGGAAGAAGGTCCTGAACCAGTGAAACTATGTGTCAAGAGTAGAGACTTTATGCCTGGGAGTTCTTTGATAGATAGTATCTCAGAGAACATCCAACTAAGTCACAAGACCATTTTAGTTTTGTCACCTAATTTTGTGAATAGTGAGTGGTGCTACCATGAAATGGAGATGGCGCAAATGAGGCTCCTGGAAGAAAATCTGGATGTCCTTGTTTTAGTTTTATTGCATGATATTCCAAACAATAAGATAACATTATCACTGCGTAAACTTCTTTGTAAGAAGGAGTTATTTAAATGGCCTAAAGACAGGGCAGGACAGAATTTGTTTTGGCAAAGATTGAGAGTAGAACTCAAAGCTCCTGCTCAAGTAGATCGCTATCATTGTATGTAATAATAAAGTCTTTCATAACCTAGGTTGCCTAATAAAAAACAAGGAGTTTTCCAAATTTAAGGGGTCCATGCTTTGAAATTACGATCTTCAATTGTCACGTAATTTAGTGTTTACTAAAACACATCCATTACTATCCATATCATTATGTGACAAAAGTAACCTTTTGACATATGTCTTTTCATGAAAGAAGGAATGCAATTTTAAGTTTGACTAAAGTCAAATTATAATTTTTCTATAATATAATTTATAAGGTTTCTGTCGACAGGCCTTATGTCGACATTTATCATATCTCGACATGTTAATTGTAAAGTTATGGCTGTTTTTTAGTAGTTATGCTTTAAGAAGTGTTTAAAGTGCTGCATAAATAATTTAATACTTATTAGTTGTTCGTCATATGCAACCTTTTTTAAGTTATTACGATCGTTCACAACAAAAAAGTTACAAAATATCAATTTTATATTATACATATTGTCATACGCAGAAAGAACTAGCACATTATGAAGTCTTCGTCTAAAATGGGTCATTAAGCTTATCCAAATAATTTCGTTTTTCCCGCAAAATCCAACACTTTAATATCAACTTTATGTCGACACATATGTCAACGTCGACAACAAATTATTGCGACATGTCGACATGAAAACACAGTCTCGACAGAAACCTTAATAATTTATGCTGGCGTTTCTGGGAATTTGAGTATATTTTACATAGTTTTTATCTATGTTTCTGTCGGACCTGTGATAAGAGTGACATTTTCATTATCGTTGCGCGCGCAACCTTAAGGTCATCTGGGCAAGAACCTACTGTGCAGCTAATTTTGCAAGTCTCTTTAATAAATAACATCTCGCTCTTTACATGCAGTAAACATTTGTTATACATGACATTGATAACCATATTTGGCCAATAAAAAGACTGTTCATGAGGTGTACTAATATGCAAATGCTATAAGGTTAGAAGTGAAGGAGTGCAATTTATCTTTCCTGGTACTGTGTGATTACCCTGAGAACTTAGGAAGAAGGATGATAGTCTCATACCAAGGGATATATAATATATATAGTACTTGGTTGATCAATATAACCATGTAGTATTTGTTTTACACCTCACTGCAACCCTGGGATGATTTTGTAGGGAAACAGTAAAAACCACTACATATGAAGTAGACTAGCCGACCAATATGTGGGCACGATTAGTTATGAATATTTAAGAGGTGTAATCTGAAACTACTAGGCGAAGCATGCTTTACAACATGAAGAACCAAGCATCATAGGACAAAAATAAATCCATGGTTTTGAAACTGAATTTATTTCCTTACTGAGCAAAACTAATTCAAAACAGTTTTGAAACCATATCCATTTTCTTACCAATTAAGATTTTATCTTTTAGAAAAGCGAGGTTTTGAAATCTTACAATTTCCTTAACAAAACTAGATTGCTATTCTTTAAGGAATATTTAAAAACCTTCCATATTCCTAACCAAGCTTTTTAAAGTTATGATTGGTAACATTATACCAATAATGTTTAACAAGCACAATTTGAAACTAACTCAATTTCTTTATTGATTAGGATTTTTTGAAAGGAGGAATTTGTAACTTAACCATTTTCTAAGCAAGTAATTTTTCAAGGAAACAATACCAATTTTGTTTCCTGAGCATTTTCTTTTTCTGAATAGTAATTTCTTAAACTTAATTAAAAAAAATTCTTATGACAAAACTTTCTTTGAAAAAGTTGAATCATTTTTTGAGAGAATGGATTTTAACTTGTCAATATATTTCAGGCAAGATTTTTTCAAAAAGTAAAGTACACTCATGCTTGACTCTGAATATTGACTAAATAAAATGAAACATACTTTTGAGTGTAAACTTGGGACAATTTTTGACCCCTTTTGGATGGTGTTTTAGTGGAGGAAGGACACTATGGGGAAGATTTTTCCACAGTAGATCACCTTGGAATTGAAATAATCAACTCACTTTAGGCCAATAAAAGAAACAAGTCTGTTTCCAGTGACCCGCACACATTCCTTTTTAACGGTCTTTAATCCTGTGTAGAAAAATTGACAAAAATAACAAATCCTAAATCTTTTATAGTGGAGTAGGAGATATTCCCCAAAAAGGTTACTGGTATCATCGGACGACTCTGTGAAAACAAACTTCAATTCAGATCCCCCTTGACTTATGAATTAGACTATTTTACCAATATTCAACGTACGGATTGGGAGAATTTTTTTAAGAATTGTAAAAACAAAAATCAAAAACATACTCCGCATTGTAATTTTTTAGATCTTTACAGGAAACAGACTTGTTTCTTTTCTTTTCTTTTCTTTTTTTTGCCGAATGAACTGAAATATCATTTCTAAACATTTCAAGATTTTGGCATCATCTTAAGTTTAGTGGAAAATATTAACAGCATCGAAAGTTATATTGTCAAATTCAGCCATTTGTACATATCAAAAAATGAAGCATTGTCCATTAAGCTGGCATTAAACGCATTGCTTTTTCAAGAATTGTAAAAACAAAAATCAAAAACATATTCCGCATTGCAATTTTCAGACCTTCCACAGAAAACATACTTGTTTGTTTCTTTTTTTGCCGAATGAACTGAAATATCATTTCTAAACATTTCAAGATTTTGGCATCATCTTAAGTTTAGTGGGAAATATTAACGGCATCAAAAATTATATTGTCAAATTCAACCATTTGTATATAATCAAAATAAAAACAAAAATACTGATCTAAAGATGAAAGTTTAACATCTACTTTATCGCAAATGTGAATTTATTTTGTTGTACAGTTTAAGATGTGAAAGAAACAACATATAGCCTGCTAGAGAATAGCCTTATACTAAGCTAAAAAATTAAAATGTAGTTTATTGTCTTTTTTGATATGGGGTGGAGTGGGGTGTTCTTCAAAAAAAAATTGTATGGGGATGCTCAAAGTAGAGTTTAAAATTTCGACCATATCTACACCTCAAAAAAGGGTTGTTTTGTAACCCGTCGTTTTATCATTTTTCTGCTAAACGTACCAAATTTTGGGGGAAATTTGGTATTAATTTTGTAACCTACCCATTGATATACCAAAACTTTCAAAAATGCCAAAAACATTTGAGCAATTCTGTAAATCCCATTTGTCAGTGAGATCAAGTAGATAAACAGTAGATTAATCCATATCTCTATGTTGAATAGGACCTTTTCTTCAAATGTAGCTGTGAAAGTTTGTTTTAATTTCAATAACTGAGAAAAAACAATGGTATGCTGCTATGCTGTGTCATACCATGCCATTTCATATGAGTTACTGCTTTTCACAAGCTGGAATAGTATACAAATATTGACTGCTCATGAAGGCAATAGTTTGGGGCAATAGTAAAGACTATTGCCCCAAAGTGATCATGAAACTATATATTATTTCCCGAGACCAAAGGTTGAGGGAAATAGTTTTTATTATATACCGCATTAATAAATTTAACAGAGTTGATTGGATAAAACCCGATCACATGATTTCAAATAGCTATAACCAGATCGATGAAAGCCCTAAATAGCACTTTTGGAAATACTATATAGCGCTTACAACATTTACCATATATGCGAAGCAACTTTCACGCACGAAATTACGCACTCATCAAACATATACGCAGAAGCTATTGCGCGCACTTACTTACTTACGCATTACTTGTAAGCACTGTGAGTGTATTTTTAATAAATTAGACTTTTTAGCACATGAAAATTACAGAAATTAGAAATTTATTAATGTGGTATATAAAACAAATATATACAGACTTTTTCATATCTCTGGATTAAAACTATGATCCTTCCTTATTTTACTTCGGGGCTGCGCCCCTCAGTAAAATAGCAGTTTTAGTCACTTCTGGTTCATAGTTTTAACCAGAGATCTTCAAGTTGGTATATATTTGTATACTATTGCCAGAATGAAAGAGCAGTCAATATTTGTTTTATATACTGATTTTGTATTGAGAGGGCAATAGTGGAAGACTATTGAGTGACTAAAATCATGCCAACCGGTGTATTATATTGTATCTCACTTCAAGTCACGTTTAAAGTGTTGATTAGATAATTGTTTTAAGAATATGTTAATTAAAAAATACCAAAAAAGATATAAGACTTTGTGCTTTTGATTTGCCTTTTTTTTTGTCTCACAATCAAAATCAAATTGAAGCAGTTGACTAAATATGCAATTATATGTTGCATTTAATATTTGTCTATTTCCATACATCGCAATTCACTGTTGCAGTGGACACGTCACATCCTGTTATGCTGTCTTGCATTTGACTTCTCAGATAAGTTGCCAGAAGAAAATCTTGCCACTTTTACACGTCATTTGCGCCGAGGTTAAAGGTCACACGCAACTCACACGATACTCACAAACTCACCTGATTTGACAGTTGTGTTAATTGCTATGCGACTTAATAATCGATTTGATTGGTTTGATGTTCATGCACGGTCATGAAAGTGGGATTTGGTTCCGCCAAGAATGAAAAAGGTTTTATTCAGAGTATTATAACTAGACTTTATTTAATGATAAGTTTGATCTTGATTCACATCACAGTATAGTGTGAACCAGCAACTTAGTAACTAACCATTGTATGTCACACTGCGACTAATTGATTGATTGGTTGATTTTATTTGGTAAAAACAACTTCATATAATATACAATGTAAAACCACACTTTAAAATACTAAAGAGTACAATATACAATAAGTTAAAGCAATACTATAAGGTGTTAAAAATGTAGCGCCCCCTGTCATCCATAATTTTTGATTTTTTTTTAGCTTATTAGGTTTGTTTTGGGTAGATATTAATTCCCTCCAAATGATTTGTCTTAAAATTGCTTACTTTTTCTGTTATGGCCTTTTGGGATCCCGAATTTAATTCCACATGTATTAGTATAGGAAAACATGTATGTGCTTTTTATCAATTTTTCGGAGGGAAAACAATTTTTTCAGAAAATACACTTGAAATGCTTTTAGATAGTCACATTTCTTCTTTTTATTTTGTTTTTAGTATGAACTATTTTTGGTCAAAATCTTATAGTATTGCTTGAATTTACAATAGTTAAAAAAGAAAACATGTTGTCAATACCAGGATAGCCCATAAAAGTCGTAAAAAGAACTTACTTTCAATGGGTCCTTTGATGATGACCAATATAACAAGATAGGGCGAAAACATACTCCAAACAAAATTTTCCCTACCAAACATTTGGTCGGGACGTCACCAAATATTTGCCATCAAACTTAAAGTATGACCGGGTAGCAAACATTTGGTCCAATGTATATGCCAATTCAATAGCATGTGCAATCTACCGCGAAATTTTATTTGGTCTCAACTCGATGTTGAAGTTATTTTGTTTGGAGTCACTCGTCATTTTGACGTCACGACCAAATGTTTGGTAGCGAAAATTTTGTTTGGAGGCCGCGTATGTTTTCGGCCATAGATGTATGGTACTTTCTTCTGACAATCTAAATAAACATCCAGAGTTCAGGCCAATTGTTTACGACTGGTACTGGTACCCTGCAATATGCGGTTACAAGATTGATTTTGTCCGAGGAATTTTGGAAGACTTTATATGCATTCACTCTTTAAACAGTACAACAATAAATATTTTTATATTTGTTTTTTTAATGACCCGATTGAAATGTATTGGCTACACAAGTTATGATAGCCTTTAGGACATATTTTTGTGACCTAGCCTAAAAACAGGGTATATGGATTACTTCACTGTAGGAGTTTGGGTACATTAAATTGGACCATCATTCATCTAAAAGACATCAAGTTCCATACTAAACACATTGCATTTCTGTCCCTTCCTCAGCATTAATATAGACAGTCATGTTTTTTGAGGTGGGGCCCATTTGCATTTCATCTCATTCACTTCATCCATACCTAACACCTTTCTGGTAATAGTTGATTAGAGTTTATAAATACTTTTATTTTGATATTATTTTTAAATTGATTTTATAGACTGTTACATTATCTTCAAAATCATACCAAAATTATGAAATTTCAAACAATTATTGAAAAGTTGTGACAAAATTTGATGCACAATGTACATGTCTCCTCCACACCAACCGCATTTATGCCTGTATTCATCTCTGGCTAAATTAGCTTATTGACTTTAACTTGTTATAACGTTTATTATCAACTTTATTCAGGTTAATTCTAACTTGTTTTTGATCAACAATAACTAGCCTTTAAATTCATGTCAGATATATGACACTTAATTGGATTTTTAAGAAGATATGACAGAAAAATTGATTCACAATTTTCACGATGCCTCAACCTCTCCCGCCTCCACCCCTGGCTAATTAGGTTTAAGAGGTTATTAAAATTAATTAATCACTTCATTTGGGTTCTATTCTTAATTTCTTGAAAGTCAAATAAATTGTCTTTAAAACCATACCAAAATTATGACATTTCATGGGATTGTTGAAAAGATATGACAAAAACTGATGCATAAATCACTCTCAATGTAACAAATCCACCTTTTATGGGTGCCCACATTGAAAAGCATGACCAGACCCACCTATCAGAAGAGTCCCAACCGTGTCAGATAAGGTTAAATTGGATGAAGGGTGAAAATTAAACTGTTTGTTTTGTTTCATTTCATAAAAGGTTTATTTAGAAAAGCCCAAGCACTGAATTGCAGCTAATTTACCATATAAATATACAAAAAATACACAATGTAAAACACAGAATATCAACATTCAAAATTACAAGGAAAACAAGCTTAATTAAAACAAGGTCTATAACCAGAATGGAATAGACCATTTGTTTTCAATTTCCAGATGTACACAACCCCTAACTGGAGGGAAACAACTATTGAGTTTATCCGAGGTCATTAGAGGCTTGAAAAATAAGACAAAGTTGTTCTCTTCTTGATTTGAGATATACATATGAAATAACCTCATCTTAGTCCGTAAATAGGTGCATTTTGTAGGATTGTTGAACACGATGGATAACATTTTGTTTGACAAATCCAATTAAAATTGAGTCACATTCTTTAGCTTGCCATCTCTTTCTGATGGCTTGATACGTGATCGAGAAATACAGTCCGCCATCACCAATCATGCCGCCCAGGGAAACCATTTAATTGACTGGGATGGGGCTAAGATACTAGACAGAGACTCAAACCCCTTCAAGCGCCGAATTAGAGAAGCAATTCAAATAAGAAAGAGGGGGCCAACGCAATCAACCGCGATGAAGGCGCTGTATTTCTCAATCACTTATACAACCCACTATTATGAAAACTGATGACGTCACCTAGAAACGACAACAACGGGTGTCAAGGAAGGAGCAGTGGATCGGATCACTTGTGATCAAGCCATCAGAAAGAGATGGCGAAAGTTATAGAATGTGAGTGAATTTTAATTGGATTTGTCAAACCAAATGTTATCCAACCTCAACTTAGGTTGTGAACTACCTTCCCATGATAATATTACAAGCTCTTCCTAAATTCTTTCAAAAGTGGCACAATCATCGTCTTTGTCGTTGTCTTTTAGGCCAATGTGGTATGGAAATTTTTTAAGATGTATAGGTGTTGAAGTATGATTATCGGCTGTGATTATATTACTAGACCTAAATGGTGACGATTGGTTGAGATAAAAACAAGGTAATTTTATGCAGTGGAAAAACAGCAAAGCTAAAACTTAGGTTTATTGTAGGCAATTGTACCTTGGAACAAGAAAGCTTTTCACATCACCTTCTGTAGGCTATATACTATCACATTACCTCCCCAGACTTCTTTTTAAGGCCTTTTGCTTACTTAAGCTCAGCCTTACATCAGCAATACAAATATTCACTTTATTCTGAGGAAGAGAAAATCTCTTCAAGAAAGAAAGCATCTGTTTTCAATATTTTAATGTCTATAAGCAATACTCATTGTGTACTTGTATATTTGTGTTTTTTCAGGTTACTATTGTCCCGCTGGTACCCGATATGCAGAAGAATTTGCCTGCCCTCCTGGGACATACAGTAATAGAACGGGACTGAATGAGTCTGCTGACTGTAACCCATGTCCTGGAGGGTACTACTGTGACGAGTTGGCGCAGACGGACTATACCAAATTATGCGATCCTGGGTAGGTAGTTTAATATTAGCATCATTCCCAAACTTTTCCCCCAACATTTTGAGTTTCTTGCATCATTTGAAGTATTAGTGTTAATAATCACAGAATACAAAAGTTCATAGGCAAATTCAAACCCTATAAATATTTTTTTTTTAGATATTCTTTTACTTTTAATTATTTTTGTTGACAACAATAAATACTGCCCGCTAGAGTTGAAACTTTAAAAATGGTTTTATCAAGAGATCTTATACAAACTCAAAATTTATTTCAATTTGTCTGCAATCTATGATGTGCAGGAAATGTTTTACAAACACATCTTTGCCTTTTTCATGATTTATAGTAACAATTTATACTTTTAGAAAATAGTATCTTACCAAGATCAAGAAACAAATTAAAATTCTAATATAAGACTTTTCTTAAAATGTTCTCAATATTTGGTAATTAAGTGTAAAATTTCTAACATATTATGTGTCACTCATCCATTAATAAAATTTTGAAATTTTTTCAAATGCTCCTTTAACATAAATCATCATTGGAATGCAGAAAGGTCATATCTGTAATGGCTGGTCATATGTATAACATGTTTTCACTACAAATTCATGTGCAAGGTTATCTCACACATGACAATGGCTCTAGAAATGAGTCATCAAGGGGCATTGTAATCTGAGGAGATCAGTGCAAGATTGGTGCAAGATGACACATTTTTATGTTTGTTTTTTCTTCTAAATGAACAATACTGCTTGGAGTCTATTTCGACAATAGTATGGGTTTTATCCATTCTGATATTTAAATCATCATCGTTTGTTGTTGCAGATTTTTCTGTCGTCGTTCTGCCATAGAGGGCACTCCTGACCAAGGTGACGATGCTAATGAGTGTCCTATAGGATACTTCTGTCCTGAAGGTACAGCGGAACCAGAGCCGTGTCCGCCAGGGACATTTTCTGACCAGGTTATGCTAATTAGTGAGAGTCAGTGTGCTAATTGTACCAAAGGTAGGTTATTAGCACCTCTTTTGGGAAATTTACATGTTTGAAATGAGTGGTTCCCACGCCCCACCACCAATTAGGGATGCAAGTTTTCAGGAAATTTCCTGAATTCAGGAAATTTTCCATGTGAGTGCAAGAAAGTCGTATCTGCAATATCTGCTTTAATTTACATTTTTTAACACCTAGTCACTAGAATGTGAAAAATCCCTCAAAATGTCACTGCCATATGTCAGTGGCTCTTGAAATGGTAAGAACTGTCACCTGAAGAACCATTTCAAGAGCCACGGATCCAAGACTGGAGATTACACAACGTGCAATCCAAATTAAGGACAAAAGGCAGCTATTGCAGATACGACTTTCTTGCACTCACATGATGATTTTGACTTCAAGTACTTGCATTCTTGACTAATGAAAGCCAATGGGTAGACACTGCTGCCCTGGCAGCATTTTCGTGATCATAGCTAACTCCGGTCTATGACGTATTTAGGCTTAGGTGATTTTCTTAATTGAATACGCCAGTACAAGAAAACCCCAACTCCAATGGCTCCCTTCTGTAAATTATACTTCCAAAATATACATGCATACAAATCTCTGAAAATGCTTTCACATCGCTAAAAAGCATTTCCATGTCTATATCCCAATCATAGTGTCACATTTGACCTTGTAGTTGACTTTTTTAGACATTGTTAGATAATTGTTATAGTATATATTTGCTATATTTAAACAGCCAGTACAAGAAAACCCCAACTTCATGAGCTCCCGGTCCCCTCTGCAACTATATACTATAACAGTTATCTAACAATGTCTAAGAAAGTCAACTACAAGGTCAAATGTAATACTATGATTGGGATATAGACATGGAAATGATTTTTAGTGATATGAAAGCATTTTCAGAGAATAATATTATGTAAGTATAATTTACTGAAGGGAGCTATTGGAGTTGGGGTTTTCTTGTATTGGCCTATTCAATTATAGAATGGATTTTGTTAAGTTTGGTGGCTTTAGGGTTAACACAGTTCCTAATTTATTAAATATTTATCATTTTCAAAAATGAACTTGATTATAGAAAAAATCCCTTTATTAATATGTGCATTTAACTCAAAGTAAGAAATTTAGGGTTGGGTCATTAGCAGCGTTTTCGCTAAAGTTTTAAGCTTGTGCCAATTCGAGTAAGTTTGACAAAGTTTAAGAGGTGCTTGCGCCAAAATCATGAGCTGTGGCTGAAAATGGGCTCAATAAAGCTAGAAAAATATCTTTCTCACACATTTTCAGAAACTAGTTGCGCCAATTTTCACCGCTCCTGCGCCAATGGCTCGCCATACGGCCGTAGCGGAAACACTGGCCATTAGTTTAATTCGACCATCCCCATCAAATAAGGAAACCAAGCTATAGCATTGAATATCAGTTGGGTGTGGTATTTATTTCAACTTGCACTTCCTTAAAAACAAATGTGATTACTTATCATGTTTTGATATTATCAATGAAAGTTCAAACATTGGATTTCTGTAGCTAGGTGAGGCTTATATTTGGTGTGGTGTATATTGTCACTTGTGCTTTGTGACAAACAGCTTTAGTTTCATATTATGTTCTGTTATATGTCAATTTCATACCTAGCAAAACAAGTTTTTTATTATAATAGGATGAGTATATTTTTGAATCTTGGAAAAAAGACTTTAATTGTTGTGATCTAGGGTCACATGTGACGCAGCACATAGAAAGGTACATCTTGAGTCCTTAAAGGTCCAATGAAATAAAATTTCAAGTTCGTTTTAAAATAAAGCTTAGTGGTCATTGAATACAAAACAATATAGTTCATTATCATTTGGGGCTTTGTTTTAAGAAAAACAAGTAATAATGATGCAACTTGTGACAAATCTAGCAGGAGAGACAGGAACACGTTCAATATTAGGCACCACTTTCTACATCAGTCACTATACAAATAATGAATGTTATGAGTGCAATGGGAAGAATATTCTCATGAGATGAAAGATGAAATGTTCCATTTAACGAGGCGAAGACGAGTTAAATGGAACATTTCATCTTTCATCGAATGAGAATATTCTTTCCATTGCATGAATTGAAACATTCATTATTTGTTTTATATAACTCATACAAAGATTCTTGCCATTTTATGCATTTCTAAGGCCAAACAATGGTAAACATCAGCAAAATTCAAAACAGTTTTCCATTGCACGGGTCGAGTGCAATGGAAAATAAAAAATGCACTCTCGTCGAAGAGTTGAAAATGGAAAAAAATGATGAACATCCTTCAACCAATCAAATGACTAGAATCTTTGTATGAGTTATATAACACTTTTTATGTCATACGCTATGATTGTTCAGAGTATTGGTTTATCAGTGTATCAGTGAATAGAATGAATAGAAAATTCAAGGTGACTTGTTTGAATCTATTCGTGGTATACTTACTGATGAGATTGATAATCAATATCACCACTGATGATGCGATTTGTTGTGTGTTCTTTCTTCGAGCCCTGTTTTTTGCAATGGAATGTCCCACAGAGACTTGTATCAGGATTATCTTCCTATTTCGTAGGCCCTTTAAAGGCCTAGGTTCCAATCACTTTCTCATCCCCCAGGGTTCATCTAAAAGTAGTATACACTTGAAATAGATTCATCAGTATGGTTCATAGTTCAAATAGTATTAAAAGTTCTCAAAACACATCAAAAATTTGGTACTCACAGATATATTTTTACATCCTGAGTCTTGGTCACTCCACACTGATGTTGATGTAGGTGTTTCTACATCCTTCCCTACCCAGACCTTCATTATAAACAAAAAATCATAGTGCAGGGCCTATTGTTTGGAAATGTAATCCATAAAAGGGATTTAGTTTTAATTGTGTAGTACCAAAGTTGGGCCCTGGTCAATTTTGTTTCATTGTAGATTCAAATGGAACATAGTTTCAGAAATGATACTTTTTACAAATTCGTAAATGTCTTAAAGTTGAGTTACAATTCTCCAAAGAATTACATATCAAGAAATATGTACAACCAAGAAAACTTGTGTAAGATTTTATTTTTAGGCACATTTTCATTCATTTTTATCTAAATACATTGGTTTTCAATATATTTGAAGTTGAAGTAAAAGTTGACATGAACATTTATAATAACAGCATACAGAAATCTTAATTTTGTCAGATAATGAATATTCATTTCTTGATCCCATCCCAAATATGTATATTTTATCTTTCAGGATATTACTGTGATGCATATGCACTGACGATAGAAGCAGGTGAATGTGTTGAAGGCTACTACTGTCCCGAAGGATCATCTCGACCCGATCAAGTAGACTGCCCTGTCGGCCATTACTGCACTAATGCGACCTTTGACCCAACACCATGCCCGGCAGGTGTGTAATACTTCTGCATGATTGCAGTTAAAGCAATACTATAAAGTGTTAAAAATGAAGTGCCCCATGTCACCCATGACTTTTGGGGCTTATTGGGTTTGGTTTGGGTAGATATGAATACCCTCCAAATGATTTGGCTCAAAGATGCTTACTTTTTCTGTTATGGCCATTTGTTGAATTTAGTTCCACATGTGTTAGTATAGGAAAGCATGCATAAGCTTTTTATCTATTTTTTGGTGGCAAAACATTTTTTTTCCACAAAATTCACTTGAAAACGCTTTTAGATAGTCACATTCCTCCATTTTATGCTGTTTTTTCTACAAACCATTTTTTGATCAAAATCTTATAGTATTGCTTTAAGTTGTAGATTCATTAAATGGACTTGCTGGAATATTACTCATTGACTTTTTTTCCGAATATGTTTAAAAAAAAAATGACTTCAGGTGACACCTCTTCATCATTTTTATGCCTCCGCCAGAGGCATTATGTTTTCTGGTTGTCCGTCCGTCCGGGCTCGTTTCTCTGAACTGGTGAGGCGTATAGCGATGCAAGTCGTTGGAGTGGTGTTAAGGGTAGCTAGTAATTTGCGCTGAAAGTTTTGGTGCAAAATATGCAAATTTAGTCGTTTTTTCAGCAGAAAATATGCAATTTTTTGAGGTCGGTTGTGGTCGGCTGTCCGTCTGTCCGGGCTCGGAACTGGTGAGGCGTATAGCGATTCAAGTTGGTGGAGTGGTGGTAAGGGTGGCTAGTAATTTTCTCTGAAAGTTTTGGCGCAAAATATGCATATTTAGTCGTTTTTTAAGCAGAAAATATGTGATTTTTTGCGATTTTAGGGACTTAGGCTGAAATCCAAAAGGGGTAATTTCCTAAACCCCGCCCCTTCAAAATGTTAACCCCACCTTGTTTTGATTTGCGCACCACATTTGCGAAAATCGGCCCGATTGGCCATTTAATTAACGAATACGATGCGTTTTAAGATGGCGCTCTTACATGTAATCCTATGGAATGTGAGAACGTAAAACGGGCTATATCTCTTAAACCGAGCATAATTTTATCCGGGGCATAACTCTGAAACCGCATGCCCTACGTTAATGATATTTGGTGACTGGGTAGACTTGGAGCCGACCTGGATCCAGCAACAATTTTGACAAAATATGCTAATTAAGTACCTAATTTGCATAATTTATGCATAAAATGGTTTAAATGGCATATTTTACAAACCGTACGTGCACCCTGCATTCATGAAATTTAATGGGTAGGTGAGGATAGAGCTGCGCTTGTGCCAGCTGCAATTTGGGCGCAAAATATGCTAATTAGGTATCTAATTTCCATAATGTATGCATAAAAGTTGCTTTTTCTTCAACTTTGTCCGATTTCAAAGGTTACGGTGTCAAATTGTTCGTCATGGACCAGCGATCAAAAGTGTCAATGGTGACCCCGTTGGTTGACCTTTCCCTGAGGTTCAAAGCAACAATTTCGACACAAAATTTGCTAATTAAGCACCTAATTTGCATAATTTATGCATAAAATGGTTTAAATGGCATATTTTACAAACCGTGCACCCTACATTCATGAAATTTGGTGGGTAGGTGAGGATAGAGCTGCGCTTGAGCCAGCTGCAATTTCAGCGCAAAATATGCTAATTAAGTGTCTAATTTGCATAATTTATGCATAAAATGTTGCTTATTTTTCAACTTTGTCCGATTTCAAAGGTTCAGGTGTCAAATTGTTCGTCATGGACCAGCAATCAAAAGTGTCAATGGTGACCCCATCGTCCGACCTTTCCCTGGGGGTCAAAGGTCAAAAGAAAGGTCAAATTTTCAACTTTGTCCGATTTCAAAGGTCAAAAGAAAGGTCAAATTCTCCTTAGTCCGATTACAAAGGTGGGAGGCAGAGGCATCGTGATCGACACGCTGTGTCGAGAACCGTGCGGCCCGAGAACCGCGTATTCTAGTTACAATGTGATATGAAATGACCATAGTTTATTACCAACTATTTGCTTGTGTCAAACATTTAAGAGTGGTGTCTAAAGATGTATAACAAGTAAAAAATTGAGTGCATCCCTGGATTTTTTTGTCTAATTGGGACTGTAAAAAAGTTCAGTTAAATCTGTTAGAATATCTTTTATTTTGATCATTAATGATGACTATAATAATCCTATTAGCATCAATTCTTTTATATATTTTTTCTGTGGACTCTGTTACAGGAACATATTCCAATGACACTAATAAAGCTGCTGCTAGTGAGTGTTATGACTGCACTGGAGGCTACTATTGTGAAACAGAGGGACTTACCGAGCCCACTGGACTATGTGGAGAAGGTGAGCAAATCAATGATACTATATTACTTGAAGTTTTGTCAAATTTTCTTTAAAAAAATTATGTTATTTTTATTTTTGATAATATTGATTGACAGGTCTTGAACAATATCAGAACATTATATCATGGGTAAATTTTAGAAAGATGATTAGAAGCAAATCTATTATGAGACTAATAACCCGGAGGGGGGTACTTCGTACAAAAGGGGTTATGGGGACGTGCTGCAAATTCGGGTAGCAAAGTCAGGCTCTTTGGTATTTCAATTGGTCCTTTTTCTTTGAAAAGTGTGGTATTTTGATGGTTTTTTTTTTTTGCAAATTTTGTAAAATTTTGACATTCCTTCTCAAAACGTAATTTTGCCAAAATAGTGCAAATTTGGGCAGAAAAAATGTGGTTTATGATTAATTTTGACTCAAAATTTGGGAGATTTGGTATATGGATGGGTCCCTTTTTCTTGAAAAACTGGTATTTGGATGGGTGTCTTTTCAATTTTCTCAGAGGCACGTCCCTATCCAAACCAAATTTTGAGTACCCCCCAGACTAATAACAGGTTTAAGTTACCAAAGGTCCATTAGGTCCTGCTCCATACCCATTTCTCTGATCTCTTTATTGTTGTCCTTCAAAATAGGAACTCTCCCCACCCCTATGTTAGGTGTGTTCATGAAATTTTGAAAAGTTAAATATTTTCTAAAAAGTGGAGTTAAAATTAAAGATGATAACATTTGCAACGGAATGATGTTTCAACCAAATTTCTAGGTTAAGTACTTTTAAAGTTACAACAAAAAGAAGATTGCCCACTTGCAACATCATAAGATGGCCGCTGCCCATTTTCCCATAGAAAACAATGCAAACATTTACGCCATTTTAGCATAAATGAAAATGACTTTCATGATTTCTAGTTGATAAGATGTTGTTTGTTGGTCATTTCCCAACACAACCCTGTATTCTTTTCATTTAGTTACAGGATTTAAAAGGGATAAATATTGAAATAAAACATTTTCCCCATAGACATACACACTTTAGCTGGTTTCAGAGTTGCCTGTCATGTGGTCGTACGACCAGCGTGACGTAAAAATTTGAAGTGCGCAAACTCAACCGCATCTCGAAAATGTTGTTTGCTGTAAGACAAGCCGATATATCGATTACCCTGTCGTGATGATTGCAACGATACAATATTTTGAGTTGGAATAAATTTTATTTTTCTTACGACAGATCATTGCAGCAAATATGCAAATATGTTGTGGTACATTACAACAACTTAAAATTGTAAATGCTTGGTCATCTGCCGCAACTACAAGCTTGGTCGTCTGCCGCAACGACAGCTACTCTGAAACCACCTTTATGCAGAATTCTGCAAATCTTGCCCTGATCATACAGTTTTTGAAATGAAGGGCATCATCTCTTGGTATTTACTGAACAGGCTTCCTATGTCATCCCACATTCTGGTGTTGTATGTTTAATTTCTTGCATAAGGTGAATAATTAACATATATGTGATACGTCGTATCGAAAGGTACCTTCAGGGTCCCAAAATGAAAATTGATTTTTAGGTCTCATATGAAAGATTATATTTTCAGCTTTAAAATGACACCTTGCGATTGGTTATTTGATGTACGATTGCAAAGTTACATCCAAATTGGTAAAAGGCATCGGGCTGATTCAGAAAACTATAGTTCTGAGAAAATTGAGTTTAAAGTTTCTGTACTGGTAAAACTTGAATGGAGAAAGGATTTTTTTCGCGGTTTTTAAAACATTTGTCTTATGTTTTGGATTTTGGAACCTGATTAATATGATAGAATATACCTTGAAGGTAGCGTTTCTGATAAAATTAGAAATTCTCCCTTGGAAGTGATTTTTGACTATGCTCAGCTTCAATGGCCTGTATCTCGTAATTTACTATGATGACCTTAAGGTACCTTTCGATATAACGGGACATATGATAAATAAAATATCATGTACGGGAATTAAATTTAACCTCTTTTTCTTTTACATACAGGTTACTATTGTCCACCGGGCACAGTGAACCGAGAACCAAACGATACGTTCTGTCCCGTCGGCAATTACTGCCCCGAAGGAGTAGCCTATCCAATACCATGTCGCAACAACTCGGAGGTCAACCATACTCACGCTGTCATGTGTTATGAGTGCCCTGCTGGGTATTCATGCCAGGTCAAAGGTCAAAAGGAGATATGTTTGGCTGGTTATTATTGCCCAGAAGGAACAGGTACGTAGTCATTTTTAAAAATAAAATAAATAATGTATCGTCATGTAAGTGCAAGAAAGTCGTATCTGTAATAGCTGCCACTTGTCATAAATTTGGATTGCACACTTTATAGTATCCAGTCTTGGGTCAGTGGTTCTTGAAATGGTTCTTCAGGTGATGGTGTCACCTGAAGACTTTGACTTTGACTTTGAAGATATACTCAGCAACACCTCATCCGAGGCTAAACGCAGAGGGTTTGGTGTGCGCATAAAAGATGTTTAGTGGCTCTGGGCTGCTGTTCTTAGATGATTTGTGACTTGCGATTTGAATACTTCGTGGCTAGTTATATTGACTACAGTTTCTGGGAGGCTATTCCATTCAGCAATAGTTCTTGGAAAAAAAGATTGATTGTAACAGTCTTTTTTAGCTCTGGGGCGTTGAAATGACTTACTGTTATTGCGACGAGTGGGTCGGGCGACCGGCGTGAGAAAATTCGATGATTGTATGGCAATCTGGTCTGTTGTAATTTTATGGAGCATTGTCAGCCTTGCAGCTTGTCTACGGAGGGATAAAGTGTCCAAGTCTAAATCAGCCAGCATTTTTGTCACACTGCTCTTTCTTCCATAGTCTTTACATGCAAACCTGGCTGCTCTGTGCTGTACCATTTCTATTTTGTGTTTGTGCTCCTTTGTGTGCGGATCCCATACAGTGCATGAGTATTCTAAATGAGGGCGTACTAGTGTTTTGTACGCTGTGAGTTTAAGGTCTGTTGGACATGGATGTAGATTTCTGCTGACCATGTTTAATACACGCTTGGCCTTAGATACACAATTGTTTATCTGATTGTCCCATTTCAAGTTACTTGATATTTGAATTCCCAAGTAGGGGTGTGAGTCCGTTTGTTCAAGTATGGAGTCACCTAATTTATAGGTGTGGGCAGATTGATTTCTAGCATTTGTGATTTTCATAACAAAGCACTTTTTGGTGTTAAAGTTCATCTGCCATGTTTTTTGCCATAAGTGGAGTTTATCGAGATCTTCTTGCAAGCAGGAAACATCAGAGTTGCTGTGGATGGGACGATACATTACACAGTCGTCCGCAAATAAACGAACCTCAGAGGAGATGTTATCAGGGAGGTCGTTTATAAAGGATAAAAACAAAAGCGGACCGAGGATGGTGCCCTGGAAAACAAAAGCGGACCGAGGACGGTGCCCTGGGGGACGCCTGATCGTACTGGCACCCACTGTGAATGTTCGCCATCCACAACAACTCTCTGTTTCCGCTTGGTGAGAAAATTCGAAATCCATGTGTGAGTCAATCCTGAGATGCCAAAATTTTTCATTTTATACAAAAGACGTTGATGAGGGACGCAGTCGAATGCTTTACTGAAGTCCATTATGATCATGTCTATAGGGGTACTGTTGTCGAGCGACTTGGCGAGATCATTTATTGTTAATATTAATTGCGAACCACCATTTTAAGAACCACTGACTTAAGACAGGGAAATTTTGAGAGATATTTCACATTCTTGTGACAAGGCATAAAATAAATACAACTTAGGGCAGCCATTGCAGATACAACTTTCTTGCTTTCAAATGATAGTATGTGCCTAAATAGTGCTTAAATACCCCAACATTAACCTACTTTACATATATTCCACTTTACATAATCACTAGATGGACTGGTATTTTGTTACTAACAACTTCCCAAATAGTGTTCTAGTCAATAAAGAATTGACATTGAATGTCTTGCCGAAGGGCAGGGATAACTTGTTGACCATGTAAGGACTTCAACTAATGACCTACCAAGTAAAACTACATAGCTTGTCATGGTAAGCTGATGTCAGAAATATAATTTATTAACATCAGTTGGATGCAAAATATATGACTTGAAGCTTCCTCGAGCCATTTTCAACATTTCATTTGCATCCCCAACATGTCTGTTATATACTTCAGAAAGAGGATAAGACACATAGGTCCGTATGTTCAAAACTGGACTAAAGTTGGTCCTGGACTAAGTGAAATTTGTTTTCTTAAAAATTAACACATTTTTTAGAATCTGTAATAATTCATGTCCTTGCTTAAAGATTTATACTGAAGTTTCTATAATTTGATGATTTTATGGTTTTAGAACATTGGCATATTTTTCCATAATAACAAAAAATTTGGTTAAGTCTTGGAATAACTAAGATAGTCTTTGACCAAACCATTTTTATGTACAAAAATTAATTCCAACGATCTAAAGCAGACGAATAAATCATATAATAAAAGTATCAGTATACATCCATCAAAACATGAATTATCACCTGATTTTTTTCTAAAAATGTGTTATTTTATAAAATTTCAAATTTCACTAAGTCTGGGACTTAATTTAATTCAATTTTGTGCATACGGACCTTAGATGTTTCCCCCAAGGGAAGGGATGTCTACCCCTAAATTACAATTTAAGATCTGGGGTATTAAAGAATGAGAGCACCAATTTCTTGCTTTCAGAGCACATTGAAAGATTCTTTGAACATTTATGTAACAATTCAAGACAGTTTTTAGATATAATTAAAAAGAATCAAGCATTGGGGAAACTCAAGGAAGTGAGAAACAATTTTTAAGCCTTTTACAGCGGTTTCAGAGTTGCTGTTGTTGTGGCAGTGACCAAGCTTGTAGTTGCGGCAGACGACCAAGCATTTGCAATTTTGAGTTGTCGTAATGTAGCACGACACATTTGCATATTGCCGCGGTGGTCTGTTGCAAGACAAGTTGAATTTATTCCAACTCAAAGTATCGTGTAAAAAAAGTGCTACCACCAGCACAGGGTAATCGATATATCGGCTTGTTGTGCTTGCCGCAAAATTTTCCAGGTGCGACAAGTTTGAGTTTACACACTTGAAATTTTTGACGTTACGCTGGTCGTACGACCTCACGACAGGCAACTCTGAAACCAGCTGTAATCTTTGAATATTGTAACGATGTATAAAACATTTGTTCTTATGGTACAGGTTACAATTTACAAGCCTGCCCACGAGGAACATACAGCGATCAAACAGGCAACTATGAGTTGTCCCAGTGTAAACCCTGTGAAGCCGGTTACTACTGCGACTCGGAACACTTAGATTGGCCGACGGACCAATGTGATCCGGGCTACTATTGCGTCTATGGCATAGATCGACCTAGACCGGATGGAAATAATAACACGGACCCAGCGCAGAATGAATCCTGTCCATATTATGATGGACATCAGACGGGTTATGGGGGAGTGTGTCCAGTCGGTTTCTATTGTGAGCAGGGGAGCGTGTATCCAGAGCCATGTGCGGCAGGGACGTATGCACCTAGCGAAGGCATGGCTGCTTGCTTGACTTGTGAACCAGGTATGTTAGTGGACCTTTTTTATTAAAACAACAACAAAACAATAATGGGCCTAATTAATTTTTGATTCAAATGTAGCATCGTCAAATATTTTGATGAATAGGACAAACAAAACATCCATGCAAGTGCACATGTTTTTGATTAGACAATAATAACTTTGCACCATCTTTTAATTCGGTCATTGTTCAAAATCGTCGGTGTTTGTTTTGGGCGGAAGTGATTTTCTGAGGGAGTATAGCTCCCTCAGAAAAGTACCGAGGCTCAAAACAAACACCGACGATTTTAAGCAATGACCGAATTAAAAGATGGTGCAAAGTTATTATTGTCATTAATAACCGTTTTTGACATTTTTAATGCCTTTTATACGTGATTTTGAAAGAAATAATTTATTAAACTTATTTCTTACTTCAAGGTCTAGTTATCCCTAGAAGAGAATTTCGATCAGTCCAGGCATGACGATCATCGCGTAATATGATAAAGCGTAATATGATTGGCGTTTTATGAGAAAACGCATTCAACGCTAGTGACACCACATACGCAGGTCATTATAAGAAGTCATTGTTACCTGATAATGACCGCGCAGTTGTTTGCGTAAAAGTAGAAATAATCGTATTAGATTGGATCGCGCTATTACGCAGGTTGTTAATCAAATGTAATTAATATTATATATTTGTTTGTTTTCTAAGGTTATTTCTGCCCACAAGAATCTTCCAACTACACGGACAACCCTTGTCCATCCGGACATTACTGTCCGGCAGGTACTACATACGGTGAGGAGTTCAAGTGCCAACCAGGATCCTACAATAACCTAACCAAGAGTTACAATGTCAGTGACTGTGTGCCGTGCACGCCGGGATCTTACTGTGCAAGTCAAGGTCTATCTTACCCGACTGGACTCTGTCAAGGTGGCTATTATTGCGATGGAAATTCAACGACGCCTACACCTACAGGTAAAAGATAAATAGAAGGTTGATCAAAATTTGCCTTGAACCAAGATTGGAAACAAAGTTTGTATCAGTGGAACTTGGACCAAGTATATTTTATGTCCCATCCAAAATTTTAGGGTTAGGGTTAGGGTATGTTTAGGGTTAGGGTCGGATCATTGTTAGATGTTAGGGTTGGATCATGGGTAAAGTTTTGTGATGGGACCTAAAGTATAACTTTTCCGCCTACATCAACATACAAAATCTTTGTTTTTAAAATTACACTAAGATGAATCTATAACCAAGTTTGGTGATTACTAAGATTGCAGGTGATTTTGTACTGGATACCTGTACCCGCTGATCTTTGATAGTCTAGTATAAAGCCTCCATTTTTCCGTTTTACAAACTCAAAATTCTGGGGTGTTTTTTTTAAATATTCTAGTTTCCGCGATTTTCTGTGTTACACAAACTCAAGCATATAAACACCATATATTACTCAATATTTTATGGCTTACTTAGGTGACCTGGTCAGCCTTGATAAAATGATGCAGCTGTAGGCAAACTGGTAGTGAGAAAGACTACGGAGATGGACTGGCTATATGGTTAAAAAAGAGTTGCTTTCATACTTGATAATGGTATTGATTACTTGAATTTGATTATAGACGTTTAAATATTTTCTTACTTTCTTAATCCCTACCGAGTACATGATTTTTCATTTTCCGTGTTTACACTTGCCATTTCTGCGATTTTGGTCCGTTTCCCATATTGCGGAAAAATGCACACCTTATTCTATATTCTAGGCCCATAATAGCAAATCGAAGGGAACTATATATAAATCATCTAACTTTATTAATCTATGGATATCTTTGAATATAACTATTCTGCAGATGGAGTTGGTGGAGATGAATGCGACGCAGGCTATTATTGCCCAGAAGGCTCCTCCTTCCCTACACCATGCCCTGGTGGAGAATACTGTGCCTCAGCTCAAATGTCTAACACGTCGGGGCTATGCGATGCTGGATACTATTGTCATCTGAAAGCAATGATACCAAACCCTACAGATGGGAATGTGACGGGTGAGTTGAATATTTATTAGAATCTAGAGTAAATACTTCCTCTCTGCATACCCAATATCATGCCCTGTAGGAAAATATTGCGCCTCCGCTCAAATGTCTAACGTGTCTGGGCTTTGTGATGCTGGCTTGTATTGTCATCTGACGACAAAATTTCAAAAATCTGTTTCCATAGTTCACATCGTATTGTCATCATACACCTACCCTCCAAGTTTGGTTGTGGTGGCTTATTTTGTTCTGCAGTTGTGATTGTTTTCACGTTCAGCCAATCAGAGGTCTTACACGGTTACCATGGCAACCATGGCCAAAGTTTGCACGTTTTTCAAAAGTTCTTAACATGGGCTACAATATGATATATAACATTGGTGTGTTGTTTATTTGGGAACATTGAATATATTCATCCCAAAGATCTGCCTCTGAACCCCCAAAGCCCCCCTTAACAACGTTCTCTGAATTTTATTATTGTTACCAATTTGATATCTACCAACACAGCTTAATATTGTTGCTTTTCTTTTATCTGTAGGTGATGAATGTCCCCGAGGTGCCTTCTGCCCTGAGGGAAGTACCTCCCCTACCCTCTGTGAGCCAGGCTTCTATCTCAACAGCACTCGTAATAACCACACGTCTGATTGCCGATCATGTACGCCTGGGTGGTACTGTGCTGGTTACGGTAATGCGGTACCAACAGCAGAGTGTTCACAAGGGTACTACTGCCCTGGTGGTCAAGAAGAGGCTACCCCTGCAGAATTTAATTGCACGTTAGGTACGTATGCAAAATTTTCAGAT
Source organism: Ophiothrix spiculata (assembly GCA_000969725.1). Lineage (NCBI taxonomy): Eukaryota > Metazoa > Echinodermata > Ophiuroidea > Amphilepidida > Ophiotrichidae > Ophiothrix > Ophiothrix spiculata. Next base: position 111,280 of record JXSR01S064112.1, read on the forward strand.
TTTGTTAAAATTTGTCTTATTTTTTGTTTAATAGTGGAACATTTGTGTAATTTGTGTATTGCACATGTAGTACATATGCTAAAAATATTTTTTAATTCAGGTGTTTGTGGACTATTTGTGTATTTGTGACAACATTTTCGTCAAGAGATGTAACCCAGAGTGAGGTTTTGGCTGGATGCCTTGTTATTTTTTGTAAAGCATAATCAGTCTGTCATAGAATTATAGGTGCGAGATTCAAATATAAATAGGTAAATATGATGCAAGGAATTTGAAAAGGGGGAATCTGTACTTGCCGCCATTTTGATTTCACCACTGTGTAAATCCTATGGGACGATAGCCATCTTGGATTGTCACTCATGGAGGGTGATTTATTGTGCCTCTCGCATTTTACGGCTCTGCGTGCCTCACTTGGAGAGTCTTTGCAACGGATAATAATAATAATAATAATAATACCGGCATTTAAATTGCGCCTTTGATCAGAGCAAGTCGCAATACACGCTACTTGAAACGCAGACATGGTTTGCGCTTGAAACAAAATGCACATGATGTATATGTGTCAAGTGAAGATTTATGCGATCTGCCTGGATATCGGGCCATAGATATAAAAACACTTTAGTATTACCATATTCAAAATGATGTTCACCACAATAGAATTATTTCACTGGCGTCGGCTTTTCGAGATATGTTTGTGCATGATAGCTGATGATGATCAAATGATATTGAGCTGAGTGAGTAGGCCTAGGGTAGGCTGGGTCGACCGTCGAGAGAAAATTTCATGATATTTAAAGTATCGCTTCAAAATTAAGTATGTCATATTGATGTTTTGACTTATTTAATGTCACAAATTACCTGTCTTTAAAAGAATGCAAATTGCTAAAAGAAGTCTCAAATGCAGCATGGCAAAAAAGTAGTTCCCATTTGGTTTACATGGTTTAAACTTGACTTTTATCTATCATGGATGGGTAGAGTTACAGTAAGAACCAGTCAGATTGCTTTATTTCATTATAAACCACACCCACTGAATAAGAATTATCTATACCCTTTAAACCTTGAAGTATGCAACAAGAAATCGGACTCTGTTACAGATCCATAGTATATCCTTTGTATTGTATTCTACAACATTGTGAACTGGTGGTTTTGTTTTGTGGAAGACACTGGTAATGATTGATTAGGGTTGATTAAGACCAATTCACTGCGTATTAATATTTTTAAACATGAATCTTTCATGATTTTGGTATAATTTTTGGCTTATTTTGTTGCTAACACATGGACAAACATTGAACATAAGTTCATTTGAATATTCAGCAAGACTTATTACGTAGTTATAATTCGAAAAGTATGGTGGACTAATTTACTTCCTTGTATGATCATATTGGTTTATGTGCGTTTGCTTGTTGCATACTCCCAAGATTTACAGAGTATACAATTAGTAAGTTTAGGTTGTTTTGTTACAGTATTTTCCCATTCTTTGTCAATGTGTTTCAGGGCATTACTGTATCCAGGGCAGCATAGAACCACAGCGTTGCGTGTCCGGCGAATATCAAGATGAAATCGGCCAATCAGAATGCAAGGATTGCCCAGAAGGATATTTCTGTGACAACGTTTATGAACCGGTTGTCCTGTACAATGATTCCTATTGTCCAACAGGTAAAATATATTTGCATATTCATTTTTGCTCTCATTTTGTGTATATTTGAGATATTTGGCCACTAAAGATTTCAAAAGGTAATATTTCAATTGAGCTACACCACTCCATACCAAGGGAGGGGGGGGGGGGGGGGGTCTGACAAATGGTATACAGGTGTGCTCAAAGGTTTGGGGTGAATTTTCCTAATATTTGGTATATCGATGGATGGATTTCATCAAATAATAATAATAATAATACACGGCAATTAAATACGCTTTTCACCGTAGTACCATAGCGCTGGCCATTATTATTACCGCCGTACAAGGGAATCGTCAGAACCATTCCGTCTTAAACTAGGCCATTTGCCATTGCCGCAGACCTATCAGCACTTAGGTTATAATATCCCCCTAAACAGCTCCCCAATACGCTTGGGTCAACAAAGCAAGTGTGATAAAGTGATTTGCCCAGATTCACAACACGTTGACGCTAGCGGGGCTCGAACTCACAACCTTCAGATTATGAGTCCTGCACTGTTCCGCTAGGCCAAATTATTTTGCAAAATAGGGTGTATTTTTGAAACATTTGCCAAAAAGCACCCAATTTTGCCCTCGACTGGGGTTTCTAGAAAAAGTTATAGAGTTTAGAAAAATCACACTCCATAACGTCCTGGACCACTTGTGGACCTAAAATTGAAAATGATTGGGTGATACTGATCTAGTGCAGAAACTTTGTTCTGTTTATATATCTGAGTTCAACTTGCTCCTTTCCAGGATACTACTGTCCATCCAAGACCAAATATGCTACCGAGTATCCATGCCCAAGGGGCACTTTCAACAACCAAACACACAGAGTCAGTGAGGATGACTGTATGCCGTGCACTGGGGGAAGCTATTGTGAGACGGAAGGTTTGTCAGAGCCGACAGCATTATGCAATGCAGGTAAGGACGGGGCACTTTCAACAACCAAACCCACAGAGTCAGCGTGGATGACTGCATGCCGTGCACTGGGGGCAGTTATTGTGAGACAGAAGGTCTGTCAGAGCCGACAGCATTATGCAATGCAGGTAAGGTGGCCTTTCAGCACTGTATGCAGTGGTGTTTAAGCCCCATCCTTTTTATTTTAACCCCACCTTTTTTATCCATACACCCTTTATACTGATAGATCTCTGAGCCCACCCTTTTTAGAAACTTGGATCAGTTTTCTTACTGATGGGGGTACTGAATTCTGAATTCATCTCACTTTGGTTTACTGATTAAGCCTAGCTCGGCAATGTAGAAAACATAAATGGTGACAAAAAAATCTTTTATCACAAAGATGATATGCTCACTCTGTTTCTTGGGGTTTTTCAACATAATTTCAAAAGTCAAAGGGTAAGAAGCCACCCTTTTTATTTCAGACCCACCCTTTTATCAAGGCACCCTTTTTACTAGAAATTCTCTGAACCCCAATTTTGACAATTTTTGGATTTTTCTAGACCCGCCCTTTCTAAAGTGTGCCGTGCATACAGTGTTTAGCAAAATTGTATTGGTTTTATAATTTGCTGGCAGTCAAAGAAGAATTCTTTTTTTTTTTTTAATTGAAGGTGGTTTTATACTTTTTTTGTTTTCAGCTTATGTAGTTCCGGTAATCAGCTTATTTGGATAATTGCTGTTTTGTGTTGTTTGTAGCAAAAAATTGTATTTTTAATTGTCTGTATGACCAAAAGACAAGGATATGGTTGATTGGCTTGTTAGGCTTGGCGTCCGAAGACATTCGCTTGGTCGAGTGATTTTCGCTGAAACGGAGAGCGAATGTTGTTCTCATTGCGCGAACATCGTTTCACTCGATGACAGCGAATGTCACTCGCGCATGTTGTAGTGCTATGATTATTGAATAAACAAACCCAATAATATTGGTAGCGATCTTCACTCCAATTCAGTCTGAAGTGTAGCGAATGTCGTGAAATTTGTTGAGAATTTCGCTTCCCATTGGAGCAAAGTTTTCTTGGTAGGGTGAGGGAATGTCACTCGGATGAGCAAATGTCTTTGGACGCCAAGCTTTATTTTTCTTCTTTGAAAAATTTAATGACTATGGGCAAAATAAATATTAATTGGACAATTTAAACAAAATCCATGGTAGTGGTTGTATTTACAAACAATGGGCCCTGTACTCCGGATCTCTGTTTGTAACACTGTCCAATAAATTATGGATCGGCCTATAGACTGAGTTTTGCACTTGAAAATTTACGCCATTATTTTGTGACAACTATTACAACTTTGGAGGTTGGACAGGGTACTTTGACGCGATCAATGAGTCACATGTCGATTTTCAAGCTTCATTTTTCATTAATATCTTATTACGTACATTTAGCCTATATAAAAAAAAACCTTCAATTACGTAACTCACCCAGTTACTGGATCACGCACAACCCCTGACAAACAGATATTGTATTACTTTTGTGTGGTGATCAATTTATAGTTCCAAACCTAGTTGATAATCGGATTACACGTAACACTTCGATACTGAATTATTGATGCATGATCGCACGAGAAAGCAAAAGATTTACACATGAATAGCGATTCTATCACTTTGTTTTACATCTGATAAAATTTGAATAGAACTGAGATGGCGGGTAAATCAGGCCAATATCGGGTATTTCGGTTGTGATTCCTATTCTTTGTGTCATGAAACACTACATTTGGATCCAAACCCCATCAAAATTGGTCATCTGGTTCCAGAGATATGACATTTCTCTGGACTTTAGAAACAATGAAAAAAATCCTTAGATAAGGGACCAATTTCCAAAAATTACAAAAAAATGAATAAATCAGCCATTTTGAAAGTTTATTCCTGGTTCAAATTTGCAAAATAATCCAATTTCAACTGTGTTTTAGCCTAAAATACCCTTGGGAACAGTTATGGTTTCAACTCTGTCAATTCATGATTTGAGTATCCCCCTCATCAGGATTTTATTTTGGACATAGCCAAGACTTAAATACTTTTCACTGGTACCCCGACTAGACAGGGCACCTTCCATCCTATCTAGTCCTGTCATAAAGGACTACCACAGGACTATCTTACAGTTACAAATGGCAAACCAAAATAAAACCACCCCTGTTATAATGACTATCCAGAAAGAAATAATTCCAAAAGCAAATAATCCAAATCCAAACACTAATAAAGACAACAATACCTCCATCTATATGCACCAGTAACCATAATTGTAACATCTTCATATAATCACCTAAGCAATCAAGCCATCAAAAGGTATTTGCTGGGAGGCAATAGACAATATAATGCCTATTATCCATGGTCAGAGGCCTGAACAAATACTTCTTTTGACATCATGGCCAGGAATTGATAGAAACCCATCTCACCTAGCCAAAAATGCTAAGTATATAATTCTAGGGTATGTCCAAATCAAACGTGCAATGTATTGCTAATGCTTATCTGCCCATTACCAATTTTGCAGGTTATTTCTGTACCACCGGATCCAACTCTTCCACACCCGATTTTGACGATGATGCTAATGAATGCCCTGTAGGACATTACTGCGAGCAAGGCTCTGTGACACCTACTGCCTGTCCACCAGGGACATACAATCCTGTATTGTTAAGACAGTCTCTTGATCAGTGCTTGAATTGTACACCTGGATATTACTGTGCAGATTATGGAATGAATCACACTGGTCTGCCTTGTGATGCGGGTAAGAGATTGATTAATTAACTAAAAGTAAATTTTGATTTTCGTAATTTGTTTCTTTTCAGTTTTGCTCTGTATCACTGTACCTGTTGATTAAAACTGTACAAAAGTTACATAGTCAATAGACATATAAACAAATCTTAAGCACAATAGTGATTCTTTGATTTTGGCAGGAGATGTGAAAAACCATTTTTACTCACATTTATTTTTTTTGAGGGGGAACTTCTGATTATAATGAATGACACTTGCATGTTCATCAAATCAAATTTGTTAGTTTTGGGGTATAGACTTTATCTAGGAGAAATACGCAACTTGTCATACATTGATTTTCTATGGTATTGCCATATTTAGGGCAAACATTATAAATATGTCAAGTTTTAGATATTTTATCTCTCTCTCTCTCTTTATATAAATTAAAAGTATTAAGGGACATAATCAATCTAGAGAGGAGCATTTGCTTGGGCCGCCCGAGCCATCAAGTAAAGTAGTTGCTCATCTTATGTTTCCATTTCGCATATCTGTGGCACTAATCAAGTAATATAAAGGTTAAAAATATCAATACACACTTAACGGTATAATTAATTGTGACTGCTAATCCCAGGTATTGACTTGACTCGACTCGGATAAAGTAGCTTGGCTTTTCTTTGCTCGGCTCGGGTGAGTTGCTTGGGTCTAAATTGATTAAGTCCCTAACCACGAGTCACCTCCATTTGTGTGTTTCACTTCTAGGTTATTATTGTGAGAGCGGTGCTGATATTGCTCGGTTTGTTGAATGTTACGAAGGCCACTACTGCCCACAAGGAACTGACGTACCAGAAGCCTGCCCTCCCGGGACATGGTCTGATCAACAAGGACTTACTGCTGAAAGTGAATGCTTCAATTGCACAGGTATGGTCATGTTGAGACAGGGATAGAACCGTAACATGTCCTCTTATTGTTTTCTTGAAAACAAAAATGGATGCTATTCTTAAAAGGAAAGACAAACAGATACCATACTTATGCTCCCTAGATTAGGCCCAAAAAATAATTTTTCTGTTGCCCTCAAGTGGAATTTTTGACAAATTGAGTTTGGGTCAGATTTTTTTTTAGTAACATTTTTTTCAAAAGCACCCAAAGTGCCAAATTTGGGTGCATTTTCAACTATTTAAAAAAAAATAATCAAAAAACACCTAATCTGACGAAATTGGGTGCTTTCCCAACCCTAATATTTTTTTAATTAAAAGTTTTGACCAGGGCCGGTCGCACTTTTTTATGGAAGTATATTAAACAGGTTTGGGTCAGATTGGGACTTTGTCTTATTCAATATCAACCTGGATCTGATATTAGGATTGAAAAGCTTGTGTATACTCATGACTTTTGCAAAATTGGGATATGCTGGGGTTGGATTAAGCTTTTGTTTACAGCAGTATCTTAAGATTTGGTTCAAATATACATTTGAGGTACAGCAGTTTAAAATGAAGAATTGAGACAAACTGAGGGCATCCATATGTGTATTCTTCTCTGAACTTGTTCTGTCATGAATAGAATGGACAAAATTGTGCACATGTACTTTCCCATGATAAGGCCAAAAATAAAAAAAATTGTTTGATTGCCCTTTCCGACCGACCCAAAAAATGGGCTGCGCTCCATATCGTGTCTGAATGTGCCTGAAAGTAACTAGGTTTCAACGGGCGATTCGTGCACATGTACGGTAAAAATTAACCAGGTAAAATATTGCAAAATATAAATAATGCATTTTTTATAAGTTTAATTTGATTTGGTTTTAAAAAAATAAATATTTTTATAATAAAAAATAAAAATAAAATAAAATATTTCGTATTAAGGATTTACTTCTGTTGCGCGATAAATATTTATGCATGAACCGATTGGTAGAATTCGTATAACAACATGGCGGCTTACGGGTATGCTGTATCGTATACAGAAGCTGTCAAAGGAGCTACGATTCTTTGTAGTAAAGTATGCACTGTCGACCTCGAAGAGACATTTAAAGGATTGTTTAAGAATTCGGATGTTTCTGAGAGAGTCCTGATAGCTGAGATTGGTGTTTCGAAGGGCCCAAATGGACCATGGCAAATACACGACTTGCAATATCACCATATCTTGTTCCATTAAAAAAAAAAAGAAAAAAGAAAATCGACCTACCGACCCAAATTTTTTTTGAGGTGCAAGGACAATCAAACAATTTTTTTTTTGGCCTAATTAAGTTCAAGATCCCATATTTAATTCAAGATACTGGTGTTATTGAAAATGTATGCATCTTTTGGTCAAAATATTTTGAATACATCAATATCTACCAAAAACAAACCCCACCAATTAAGTCAGAAAGTTAAATTTGTGATAGGGGGGAGCACCCTGTTGGTAGGACCTTATAGTGTGTTTTTTAATTTGCCTGAAAATAAAATGGAATAAAGTTTAACCTAAATTAAGTTGCAAAAACAACAACAGAAAATGGCATCAGTGGTAAAAAAAAATTTCACCAAAATTAAAAAAAAAGTTTCATACCCTAACAGATCCCATTTATTCTTTTCCATTGACGTTTCCAGGTGGCAAGTACTGCCCAAGCAGTGGCATGACCAACGCAACCGAAGACTGCTACGGAGGCTACTACTGCCCCAGCGGAATCAGTGTCCCCAATCCGATGGATTACATCTGTCCGCAAGGGATGCATTGCCCCAACGGGAGCAACATCTATCTGGAGTGTCCGGGAGGCTCGTATACCAACTATAGCAGGGCGGCAGAATGCGATATATGTCCGGAAGGTTTTTATTGTACTCCTGTGCAGCCGGCTAATTCAAGCTTGGCGTATCAGATATGTCCTACTGGCTACTACTGCCCTGAAGGTGAGAGATGGGTACTGGTGTATTAAAGGTGCAAACCCTTTTTCAGTTATTGTTTGTAGTTGTCATTTGTTAATGCGTACTAGACGTTGTGAGCGTAGATGCAATCGTCTGTACTTTGAAATGTACAATAGCGCGGGAGACTGCTGCGTGAATGCTACCGTCTACGCATTTACTAATTGAATCCGCAAACAATAGTAAACTTGAGCAGTGTAGATTTCTTTACTTCTGAATACACCTTTTCAAAATACTAATTTCCGAAGCTGATTTTACACTCTCCGGCAATTTTCGACAGAAAAAGTAACTCTTCAACACAATAACCAGAATGTTAAGTTCGCGTTCACGTTAAATGGTTGCGTAAGAATTCGAACTTGTATTAAGCGTTAGCACTACAGAGTCACTTTCAGTGTGATCACCCTGATGTGACTTGAAATCTAAGCTTAATCAACCAATTTCAAATGGAAATTTCACTCTTTGTGTTGGTGAGCTTATGGTACCATCAGCCAAAAGTTGTTCAGAATTAGTGTATCTAATAATGTATGGGTCTGGTTCTATTTATTTTTCACTTTTATTGCACTGAAATGCGAGAGATATTTCTGAAAATTTTGTTGACAAAATCGTGCATGCTAATGAGCTTGTACGTGATTGGTTAAAAAAATGGCCATGTGATCAATGTTCCGGAGATTTCCGAATGGATTTTGAAAAAGGTCTATTACTGGTTAACATATAGTTTTTGAAATAAAATGCTTTATAGGCTTACAGATTGCAGTCTATCAACTTCAGTCATTTGTGTATGATTTTGAAAGTCTATCCAAAAATATTCTTACTTCACCTGATTACTTTTAAGTTTAAAAATACAGTTATCATAGCAAACACTTAAATTTTATAAATATGTGAATTAAATTAAAAGATATTAAATTTTAAAGGGCAGTCTTTATAGTTAAAAATCCTAAAAATCTTTTGGTCTGAGCCTGTAGTTAATAAGCAGGTCATTTTGATCTTAATTTGTTCTTTTTATGCATATCTGATCTTAAAATAGGCTCAATTCCTCTTTGAAAAGTGGAATTCAATTTTGAATTGAGGAATTTATGAAATTAAAACACTGTGGATTACATCTCCAAAGTGAAAAATGAATTTTTGGAATCGCTAACGACTTACATGCATATCTCTAAATCACATACGATAAGTATTTATAATGGAATAAAGTTAACATCTTCAGATGTATGCATTGGGTTATTCAAAATATATGTCAGGTTTTTTTTTATATTTAGCCATATTTACTGGAAATTGTTTTGATGATTTCAAATTCACTTTCTGACCTAGATGCAATAATGTACTTTTTCCTTCTTAAATCTGTCAACAGGTACTGGTTTAGACTGGCAACCCTGCCCAGCCGGCACCTACAGCTCAACTGAAGGACTACAAGCCAGTATCCAATGCATTGCCTGTGATGCCGGGACCTACTGCGAAGGTACTCATCTCACGGCTCCGACAGCTAACTGTTCCGCCGGCCACTACTGCACATCCGGTGTTGACCGGCCCAATCCGGGTATTGGTAATGACAGTTTGACTGATCCAGCTTGTCCTGCACAGACATATTTTACAGGTAAGTGTATATGTGTTATTTAAATTATATCCGTATATCAAATTGCGGGCCTGGTAGAATGTATAATTGTTCCCACTGCTCATGATATTTAGGAGAATAAAAGATAAGATTTATCAGGGGTGTGATTCTTCTGGATTTTTCCAGATTTCTGGATTTTTTGTGTAGATTCCAGGATTTTTTTGTTCAAAATGTCTACTATTTTATTAGTTTTCAGCCTGATATGTGGAATTTTTACACCAGTTTTACACTGTTTTTTCAGGATTTTTCACGACAGCCTGGATTTTTTTAAAAAAACCCAATCACACCCTTGAGTTTATACTTATGCTTGTCATCTATCGTCTCATAATGGATGGGCGTACATTATTTTGAGTAATGGGTTCCCCCGCAGTAAATCGTCATCTTTTATTCTCATTCTTAGTCACAAATTTGAGTCATTTATAAACCAAAAACGATGTAAATTATTGCCAAAAACTATAAATGCCAAATTATCATTGTAGAAACGTACACCCTATTCAAACTTTTAGTACTCATATCAACAATGTCACAAATAAGATCTCTAAGTTGTCTGGTTTTATCATTAGGTGTACCAAAAACATGTCTTCCACTACCCTTTTAAATCTGTTCAAGTCTCTTGTTTTACCACATCTTGTTTATTGTATTTGTGTTTGGGCTCCATTTCAGGGAAATCACATTGATAGGTTGGATAGGGTTCAAAGGAAAATTACTCGGGTGGTATTTTATAGGAATTCCTTTGATGTCGAATGTAGGCCTAGTTATGAAGAAAGGCTATTCAAACTTGATTTGATGAAATTCGAGGATTCATGCAAATTCCATAGACTTGTGTTTGGGTTCAAATTAAACTGTCATCTATCGTCCCATAATGGATGGCCAAAATTCCTGATTAGGGAGTATATAAAATCGCACTCAGTGACTAAGAATGTATAATTGTTTGCGCACTGCTCATGATATTATAGAATAGATTGGGTGGTGCTTCTTGATGACTAATGACATCAGTCACAAAATTTCTTTGAACTTTGATGTTTTCTAATCCTTCAAAAATATTTCCAACAGTAAGGCCAAAAAAATAAATTGTTTGTTTGGCCTCCAGTGGAAAAATTAAAATGTTGGGTCGGTCGGTCGGTTGATCTTTTTTCCCCGTTTTTTTTCTCTCATTACTTATATTTTAAAGAATGATGTCATTCGATGGATTTTATCGTGAATACCAAGCAATGCAGGGCTTAATCAAAGATTGTGGATCATTATTTAGAGGAAATATGCATTTTATACTACTAAATATGACTTGACACTGCCAAATGTTACGTTTTACATCGAAAATATTGAGTTTTCATATTTTATATGTTTGAAGGAAAAAAACAACAACTAAAATCGCGACCCAATTTTTTGTCATTTTTAGGGTCGGTCACGGAGGGCAGACAAACATATTTTTTTTAGGCCTAATAATCATTAATTACTCTATATTACGTTTATAAATGCACAAGATTTGATATATTTTTGTTCTATATTTTGATCACAGGAGAAGGAGGTATCTGTCCAATAGGGCACTATTGTCCAGAAGGAAGTGAACTACCCATCTCATGTGATGCAGGAACCTACAACGATTTGATCGGGCAAGATCTGTGCTTCCAGTGCCCAGAAGGGTATTACTGTGTGGCCAATTCTACTGGCTTTGAAGACTTCCCATGTCCTCCTGGTAAGAAATGATAGGTTCAGACTAATTGTTGATTGTAATATTGCTGTAGTGCGATCCACAGGACATGATTTATGATCTTCAATTGGGTTTTATTTGACGAAATTGAAAAATAAAAAAAATATTTAGAAGAAAAATTCAATTTTCGACAATTTGCCGATGTTAATGCGCATGTTTAAACTAACGCGTGCAGCAACTATGAGACAAACAAATAAATTAGTGTGGGCTAATGTAAGGATTAGCATTTGTGCCATGCACAATCCCCTGCCATTTTCAAGAAATTTGGTAAAAACATATTCATATGACTTTCCTCTGATTTGATGGACAATTTAGTGGGGTTTTTTAAATATGAATAATCATATCAGGTATGTAGAATATTTAATGACATTTGTTGCAAAAATTTGATTTTTTTATGATGAGAATTTGTAGGATTTTTTTCTCAAGATAATCAAGATAAATAAGTTTTTTATTTAGGGACAAAATCAATTGAGACCCAAGCAACTCACCCGAGCCGAGCAAGGATGAGCAGAGCTACTTGACCCCAATCAATTTAATACCTTGGACGAGCAGTTATAATTTATTTGCTCCTTAAGTACCTATTGACCAATATATTACTTGATTTTTGCCACGGATGAGCAAAATGCAAAGATAGGACAAGCAAGTACTTTGCTTAATGGCTCGGGTGGCCCAAACGATCGCTCGTCTCTAAATTGATTATGCCCCTTAGCCATCTTGAGGTTTTATCTTCATGTTCTATGGTGCATATGCCATAGTGCATCATGTGAGTGCAAGAAAGTCGTATCCACAATGGCTGCCTTAATTTATATTTATTTGATACCTAGTCACTAAAATGTGAAAAAATCCCCCAAATTTTCGTGCCATATATCAGTGGCTCTTGAAATGGTTCTTCGGGTGACAGTGTCACCTGAAGATCCTTCAACCATTTCGAGAGCCACTGACCCAATACTGGAATCCAAATTAATGACAAATGGCAGCTATTGCAGATACAACTTTCTTGCACTCACATGACGAAATGTCTTTGAATATCTTCCTATAAATTCCCACATTTACATTGCAAATTAAAAGGGCTCTTTTCAGAGCCACCATCATTAATTCGTAATATGTAGTTTTGGGGAAAACTAACAATTTCTTGATTTTTAACTTATTTATATCAGGTTACTACTACTTTCCTAACGGCACCATGCATTCCTACGAATTTCCCTTGCCCACCTGGCACTTACCATTGCCCACCGTTTAGCACAATACATTTTAGGAAATTTACATAAAATCGACGCTGCAAATTAAAAGGCATCTTTTCAGAGCCACCATCAATAGTTAATTCTTAATATGGTGTTTTGGTGAAATCCAACAATTACTTGATTTTGAACTGATTACAGGTTACTACTGTTCTAATGGCACCACGCATTCCTACAAATTCCCATGCCCACATTGACATTGCAAATTTAAAAGGGCTCTTTTCAGAGCCACCATCATTAATTAATTCCTAATATATCGTATTGGTTAAAACTAACTATTTCTTGATTTTTAACTTATTTTTTTCAGGTTACTACTGTCCTAATGGCACCACGCATTCCTACGAATTCCCATGCGCACCTGGCACATACAACGCCCACTACAGCGCAATATCTTCAGATGAATGTCTGAGCTGCCCTAAGGGCAAATACTGTGAAGGATACGGGAATAGCAATTACACTGATGAGTGCGATGAAGGATGGTACTGTACCGGAGGAGCTGATAGCTCAAATACGACCACGCATGGTGGGGAGTGTCAACCTGGCTATTATTGCCCAAGAGGTATGAGTAGTTCAATTTGTGCTGGTGTAGGCCCAGTACTTTCATTATTATTGAAATTATTAAATTTCCTACAAGTCATGAAATTTTGAACGCAACAAATGCGTGGAGAAAACAAGCGTATGACCTCGCGTTGTACGAAAGACTTTCTTTTTACATGATTACTGCATCGAACAACTAATCAAGACACGCGCAGTGCATTTTCGTTATTGCGCATGCTCTCATCCAAAACCGGCAGATTTGATTTGTAGGAAATTCAATGATTTCACGGTAAAAGCACTTATCTAAACTATTTGAACGTAAACATTTTTTATGAAAGATGATGATGAGCTTAAGAATAAGATGATATGTCCATAATTGCCCAAAATATTACAATATTGATAAAAAAATATGTGTTTTTGCCCCATTTTTGAACAGTTGACTCAAATTGACTTGAACATTTTTCTGATCTGCTCTTTGATAAAGTTATCAAAGTGTCTGGGTGGTGTTTTATCAAAATGTTGATCCCTTTAAATAAAATGCTTTATAGGCTTACAGATTACAGTCTATCAACTTCAGTCATTTGTGTATGATTAGTGCTTGTCAAGTTTATAAAAACTTTGTATCTTTCTATACGATTGTAATTCCATGTTGAATATATGCTTGTTCTTAAATGAAAACCTGAAATAATGAAGTTGTATTTTGCTGCACAATTTTGTAACCTCTATTTGATTTTTTTCTTTCAGGATCTGGCACCCCTATCCCATGCCCTGGTGGGGAGTACTGTCAGACTGCTGGCCTACCCCTACCCACAGACCTGTGCTCTGCTGGATACTACTGCACACTGGGAGCCACCACAGGGACACCCGATGACGGCAGCGAGGGCGATATATGCCCTGCCGGCTATTATTGCGAGGAAGGATCTCCGTGGCCGACGGCTTGTCCGTTGGGGACGTACAGCCCAAGCGAACAGAATCAAAACATCACGGATTGTATCGAGTGCAGCCTGGGAGAGTATTGTGGAGATTTCAACTTGACTGCGCCATCAGGTAAGAATAAAGCCAGTGGGGATATTTATCATCGTCAGTAGAATAGAAGAGAAGATGCCCTCTTGCAAAGCATTCGGGAAATTGAGAAAGCAAGCTGGAAAGGGCGGATAAGAAGAATGAGAGCGTTGGAGGAAAGGCGGGGCATTTTCTCCTCAGAACACCACAAGTTGTGGAAAAGTTTTAAAAATTTATAAATAATGTTTGCTAGTAAGACCATCTTACATTAATTTTGGTTCAATTAAAATAGATTTTTTGAAGCCGGTAAGGCTTTACACATGTGGGAAAATGTCTGAAGAAATGATTTAGCATTTAGAAAAAAACAGGAAGAATGTGTTCGACCCCCCCCCCCCCTTCAGTGAAAAGTTTCCATGGCCAACCGCTTGCTCTTAATGGATGTATAGTCGGGTGTATAGCCCAGTGTACAGAATAAAAACATCACTGATTGTATCGAGTGCAGCCTAGGAGAGTATTGTGGAGATTTCAACTTGACTGCGCCATCAGGTAAGAATAAAGCCAGTGAGGGTGCTTATCATTGTCTGTAGCGTAGTCAGATCAGGGAAGGGAAGATGCCCCCTTACAAAAAAATTGAGCAGGAGATTGAGAAAGCAAGCTGGAAAATCAGGGCAGATAAGAAGAATGAGAGCGTTGGAGGAAACGCAGGGCATTTTCTCCTCAGAACACCACAAGTTGTGGAAGAGTTTTAAAAATTTATAATGTTGTTTGCTAGTAAAACCATCTTACATTAATTTTGGTTCAATTAAAATAGATTTTATGGAGCCCGTAAGGCTTTACACATGTGTGAAAATGTCTGGAAGAAATGATT
>JXSR01S064112.1:132113-168294 GCA_000969725.1 Ophiothrix spiculata
TGCATATAACCCCCGTCTGTGACGTATCTGGACTTAGCGCATTTTCGTGATTTTCTAAAGTGAGATTTAGTGAGATCTGGTTCTGTTAGGGTTATGGATTAAAATGACACCTTAATGAACTTCACACGATTTCCAGAAGTCAAGTTATGGTCCATCAAAAGTTGTCAGGGAGTAAAACGTATAACTGAGATAAATGCGTTCATTCAAAGATCAGTAAGCCTTATATTTTCTGTTGATTGTCTTAAAAATATGCAGATTTATTTCACATTTCTTATCATTTTCTTGAAATGAAAATTTTGTTGTAAGCACAATGATTGTGAATCTGTCAAAATATCAATTTGGGCAAATGACGACCTTGTCATGTATTTTCACCTGTAGCGCAAAATGAAGTTTCTGGCATTTACTGCTCATACGGGCACAACAGCCACATATGATATTGCTTATGGTGTAATTATAGATTATTGCCTTCTGTAGAAAGACTTTCTAGACTTGTATTGATAATATTCATGATCTTTTTCCTGAATAATTATTCGTAGAACTTTTGTTTTTTGACAGGCATCTTTTGTGATTTCTTACTATTAGAATCATGATGGTTGTAAGTGTAGAAATTTGTTTCCATTTTAGAAGGAATGTTCACACAAAACTTGCATGACAAGAACCACAAATATATTCAATTGCATGACTTTATTCCCATATACTATATTAGTAGTAATTTTTGACACTACGTTTCGCCATGCGAGTACAAGAAAGTTGTTTCTGCAGTAGCTGCCATTTGTCATTAATTTAGATTGCACACTATATAAACTCCAGTCTTGAGTCAGTGGCCCTTGAAGTGGTTCTTCAGGTGATGGAGCCGGACCAAAAAAACTCTCCCGGTTGTAATATTACCAATGCAAGTCACCTTCCTCCTTCCACTATTTTTGTTGCCATCCCCGTGAGCTTCGGCTCCATGGCCATTCACTTTCACACCCGATCATCGTGTCTATAGCCATTTCGGGCGAGGTTATTGACACGATCATCGTGTCTATAGCCACTTCCAATAAAATAAGGACAGTGTTGCTACTCAATTTGCCCAACACTGGAGAACCCGTGTCTATAGTAGAACCAGAATAGGGTCTAAAGTGTCTGGAATCTAGGTAATTATGTCTATATCTCAATTATACTCTTAGATTTGCATGCTTTACTATGTACAATTAGCATGAGCATGAAAACTTGCCTTGTCACATTTCTTATGCATGCATGCTCTTAAATAGTGGCAACTGAGCTAAAAAATACAATCTGGTTTAGATTGTCAATTGCATAAATCACCAATTATTTAGAAATAGTAGCACACTTATAGTCTGTAAAATGTATGATTATTTTCATTTTTATCTAAATTGATTGATGGTCTTTTGATCATGCTGACAATATCATTTGTGGTTTTAATATTTTTTTATACATTCTTGCTTCATGAGAATGAAATAAGGTTTGATATGATATGATATTGATATGTTACCTGATAAAAATAATTAGAAGTTACAGGTATCAACTGTAAGCTAAACAACTAAAAGAGTAATTTGGTTTGACTTGGATACAGTTTTATTATTTTTACGTTTTGTCTAAATCTTGCCACTAATATAAAGCATGCTAATGAATGGAGGAGATTAAAATGTTCTGTTCCTATCTTATGCATGTTACTTGTATACAAAGTTTATACCAAATTTGAATTTCATGTACATTCAAAATTAATAGTTTCAATAATTTATACGAAAAAAAAAATAAGGGCATAAGAAATGTGCAAGTTAGAGATGAAATTATTGTTATTATTCAACTTTTCTTTCTGGTATTTTCATAGGTGGTTACTATTGTGGAGAAGTTGGCCAATCAGAACCCAGCGATGTATGTGAGGCTGGATTTTACTGCAGGCAATATGCTAACACATCAACACCAAATCTGGGATATGATGCAGATGTCTGCCCTCAAGGTAACACAAGGGCTCCCTCTATAACAATTACTAGGGCTCCCTCTATAATGAGTTGGCCAATCAGGACCCAGCAATATTTTGGAGGCTGTGTTTTTCTGAAGGCAATATGCCAATATGTCAACACCAAATCTGGGGTGGACCCATGGTAAAGTTCAGGGAGTTTTAAGGTACAAAACATCAATCTAAACTAAACTTGAACTATCCAGCTACTATAGCAAAAGTTGACAGGCATTTGAAAAAGTGTAACTTTATGTTTATCAGCATTCAAAAGTCGAGAAAAGTATTAGCTTTATTATTTTTCTTAGTGCACAGTTAAGGTCCATACAAAGATTTATCATCAGTTTTTGGAGAGCAATTGTACTCTCTTAGGGATCTATTGACCAGAAAAAAACTGTTTGGTTACTAAAGTCCATGGTATTTTAAATTTTTTTTTTATATACTCGTCTTCCTTTTCATGTCATAATTCAAATTGTAACATCGACAACTAGTGTTAGTTCTCTTCTTTCCCTTCAGGTTCGTATTGTCCGGCAGGGACAGCAGAACCGAATCCATGCCCACCAGGTACCTACGGTGCAACAGAAGGCTTACACAATGAAAGCAGTTGTACCCCATGTCTGGCAGGATCCTTCTGTGAAAGCTACGGCCTCCTTGACGTCGAGGGAGACTGCTCCGCTGGATACTATTGCCCTGAAGGCTCGGATTCACGTACAGAGATTACTTGCACCACCGGGGATTATTGCCCAACTGGTTCTGATGTACCGGTGCTTTGTCCAGAGGGTACTTTCAATCCGTATCAGAGATTGGAGAATGTTAGCCAGTGTACGCCATGTACAGAGGGCAGCTATTGTGAGACACAAGGTATGGTTCCAACATTTTTGTTTGGTTTTGAGTTTTACAGAATATTCTGGAAAAATATGCTTGACTTATACCAGAGTGGTCAGGAAACAGTTGCATACCCATCAGCACTTTGTATACAGTTTAGGTCAAAAACACTTTTTGTTTCATATCTACTGATATTTTTTGCAGGATTAAAATGCCTTTGGCTATCCATTTTGAAGCATTATGATACTCATTGTTCTTGGTTTGGTTTAGGTCTTGATGCCCCAACTGGACCATGCGAACCAGGTTTTTACTGTCCGGAAGGAATGAACTCCTCACGTCCAGAAGATTACCCGTGTACAGTTGGGCACTTCTGCCCACTCAACTCGTCAGAGCCATTGCCATGTGATGAGGGCACCTATATGAACCATACGCATGCTGAAGAATGTTATATTTGCCCTGAAGGATGGTAAGTGTTGAAATGCTGGGTTCCCCAAAGATCTATACTTGGTCCAGTTTACTCAATTTAGCAGAACCATTGCCACATGAAGAAGGCACTGTACTCATCCTGAAGAATGTTATGTATGCCTTGAAGTGTTTAAATAGTGTTCCACAAGGATCCATTCTTGGGCCTGTGTAAACAAACCCTGTATATAGACCATACGCATGATGAAGAATTTTATATAAGCCGGGTAACTGATTTAATGTTGTGATCCGCAGGGATCTATGCATGGTCTAGATTACTTAGTTCATCAGAACAATAATTATATGAAAGTACATGATAATTCAGGACAATATCTTAGAAAAAGGGTCCTCAGAAAAATCTCAAGATTGAAATTCCACCTATGTATCTAAAGTACCGTCCAGTAACTGAATTTTCTGTATGTATATAGCATTTATTATATCATGATTGCAGTGATTTGAGCCGTGCAAAAATTATTTTCCATTGCACGGCATGAAATAAACCTGTGTGATATCATGATATAAAACAAATATTGAATGCCTCTGCACGTGCAATAGTACAAAATATATCATGAATTCAAATTTGGACTTTTCTAAAGTCCAAATTTGACCTCATGATATATTTTGTACTCAGGCATTCAATATTTGTATACCATTGATTTATTGAATACCAACATACAAAATACTCGGACAATGCTTCAGTCATAGAGAATAACCATTTGGTCAAATTTTTCGAGTGAAGATATATTGATTAATTTAAAGGATTTGTCGGTCCATAAATAGTTAAAATTGGATGAATAATGACCTCCTCTTGAACACTGATCTTCCGCTTCTATCCAAACGTCGTGATATTGCTACTCTGTGCCAGCTTTTTGAGATCTCTCACAATCTATGTGCCTCACCAAATCCATTCCAGCCTCACTCCCATCCCGGTCTACGTCATCTGAACAAATGTGCTGTGAACATTCCTTTCTGTCGTCTGACTCTTTTGCAGAGATCCTTGTACTCTTATGCTCCATCACTTTGGAAGTACTTACCTGAAACCAATGTTCAGTCGTTAACCCTTTAAGCCTTCAAATTGGCTATTCAGGGCCATCTTTTCTAGCTTTTTTTTAGTCTTGGCATGTTTCATTTTTTTTCCCCTTGTGTTATGTTTTTTTAGGGTATCCCTTTAATTTATTGTTCTTCAATATTGGGTTTTGCCTTGTGTTTTCACCAAATGTTATAAATAAAGAATGGATATGGTATACCCTGGGTGCATGTATTTCTATACTCTGTAAATCTTGAAGTATGCAACTAGTAGCCGATTAACGCACAGAAACCAATATGACCATACGAGGAAGTAAATTAGTCTGCATTTCTCGAATCGTAACAACGTACCAAATCTTGCCGAATATTCAAATGAATTTATTTACAATGTTTGTCCATGTGTTAGCAAAAAATTTAGCCCAAAATAATGCCAAAATTATGACAAATTCATTTAAAAATATATTAATACGCAGTGATTCGGCCATAATCAATCATTAGTTATCTCTTACACAATACAAAACCACAAGTTCACAATGTTGTAGAATACAAGGGATATACTCTGGATCTTGTAACAGAGTCTGATTGCTTGTTGCATACTTCAAGGTTTATAGAGTATAATTGATTTTAATGATAATTCTACATATTTTATACTTTCAGGTACTGCATCCTTGGTGACCTAGTCCAAGCCTGCCCCGAAGGCTACTACTGCCCCAATGGTACAGGTTTCAACTGGCAGTCTTGTCCAAGAGGAACATACAGCAACGAAACAGGACTGCATCTGGAGTCTCAATGTGTAGCATGCGACGGAGGCTATTACTGTGATAGTCTCCATGCAACATCAGTGAGGGAGAAGTGTACAGAAGGTCAGTTTTAGACTGTAATAAAGACTACTGTTGATTGCGATATTTTCGCGCTCAGAAATTTTCACAATTTGAGCTATTTTGAATCATTTCGCGCGCTTTAATTTTCACGCCTGTGATTTTTTTAACGTGCGGCGGAATATACATACCACTTTTCGCGCTACATTTATATTCGCACTAGGTGAAGTAAGCGTGAAAATTAATGTAGTGCGAAATATAGCACGTATTCAGTATTCAGGGGTGTGAGAGTTCCTCTTTTCAGCTGATTTCCTCGTTTTTGAAAATGTTCATGTGCTAAAATTTTAGCTTTTTCATTCATTTTCAGCCCATTTTGACCTTTTACCAAAACTTTACGACGCTTTTCCTCGTTTTTGTCAACTGGCCTCTCACACCCCTGAGTATTTGAAGTTAAAATTATGCTGTCAGTTATATCGCCTTCTCTTAAGATGTGGAATGTTTAAAAACAATTTTATCACGCTTTCATTTTGAAAAAGCATACATTTAAAAAAAATGTTCAGAAAAACCTCAGCTACAGCAGCTCATAGTGTTCAATTTGTAGTATCATGTTGTGTTCTGTGACTGACTTGAGAACCATTTGTGTGGTTTGTTTTTATTACAATTCAGGAATTTCTAAAGTTTTCCTTATGTCTTACGCCCATCTTCGTTGGTAGCAAGCCCCATGGGAAGCAAAATCAACAACTTTGATATGCTTCTAAAGCTAGCTGAAATCAAGTACTCGGAGCTTTTTTCTTAGAATCACTAAGAGCCAAACTTTTTGACCCGAGCCAAGTTAATACCTGGGTAGAGCAATCATTATAAAATAGATTGTTTGGTACGCATTGATATTATTGACCATTATATTACTTGATTTTTTGCCCTAGCTGAGCGAAATGCAAAGATAGGACAATCAACTACTTGGCTTCATGGCTCGGGCGGCCCAAGCGATTGCTCGTCTCTATATTGATTATGTCCCTTACAAACTTCCATCATAAATAGAGATCAACACCTTTGTTGTGAATATTTTCCCATAGGTTATTACTGTGAATATGGTGTTGACAGAGCCACACCCAACGGTGACAACAATGCCACACTCATCAACGGGACTTGTCAGCTGCCAGGTGGTCAGACGGGTGTGGGTGGAATATGTCCTCAAGGTCACTACTGTCCAGAAGGAAGTGTCCAGCCAGAGGCCTGCCCAGCAGGGACTTATGCCAACACTACTGGGTTGCCGTTATGTCTGGATTGTCCTCCAGGATACTATTGTCTGGAAGGTAAGTAGTGGTATTGTAGTGGTGTTACACAACAATCCATCCTTGGGCCCTCAGAATAATTTTAGTTTTTATGAGATAGGTCAGTTTCTAGTCAAAATCCTGCCAAATAGATACTGGATATTCTGTACTCACCTAATAGGATATCAATCTTTAGAAAGCCTAGTAGTGATAAATGCAGTGGACTTCTGAAATGTTCCAGTTCCATCTTTGACTCCTTACAGTAATATTATATGCTTTGATAATTATGACATTAGTTTGTTTCCAATCAAATGCCTGCCCTGAAGGTGCATATACTAATACTACTGGACTGCCAATATGCCTTGATTGTTCCTCTAGGGTATTATTGTCTAGTGATAAATGTAGTGGTCTTCCACAGTGCTCCATCCTTGGTCGTCTACAATAATTTTGTAAAAAATTAAATGAATTTCCATGAAAAAAACATATCAAGTAGGGATTTATGTAGTTTCTACTGGACTGCCCTTATGACTATATTGTCAGTTGGGATGTTTTTATATGGACACTTGTAATAATTATGTCCGGGACTTTTGTAGTGTTCATCCATCATCCTTGTAATGTTTTATAAAATAAGATACACTCCCGGTCAAAAATGTTTGCGCACGCTTAAATACTGGCAAAAATGTAATCATTATATTAAACGACAAAGACTTTGAAAAAAATCATGTTTTTATAGGTGCCTAATGTATCCAAAATATATGATTATGTTTTCTCTGATATTTGGTCTTCCATAATCATAAAAATGGCCGATTTCCTGGACCATATACAAATACACCACACACAACTTTTGCTTTGCACCGATGTAGTTTATTAGTTCAGTGCTCATTATCACCATGTAACAGTAAAGAACATTTTCAGCCTAATTTCAGGTGATAAGTTTTCCAACAAATGTGCAGTTATGTATTTTAGTTTGTGAATGTGAGTAAACAGTTAAAGCACGCCATATTTTCAAATGCGGTAAATGCAAATTATTCATGTTTAGTTCTTTAGATCTATTTATGTAAAATATAAATCTGAAAAAATATGACCCAAATGATGAATTCTTGAGATATGGCTGGTTAAAGGTTTTGTGCAAACACTTTTGACCGGGAGTGTATGTCAGAGGTCAGTTGTTGTTTTGGTTAAAATATTGTGTTCCACAGTGTTTCATTATCGGGCCTCTTTGAGAGTTTTTACAAGAATGAGGTTGGTTATAGGCCAAACAGATATTTATTGGACAATGTAAACAAAAATCCAGAGTACAGGGACCCATTGTTTGTGAATGCAACCCTTATCATGGATTTTCGTTTAAATTGTCCAATATAGATTTTTATGCACAGAGTACTATTAATTAAACTATTAATGATATTGTTCTCAACAGGATCAGTGATATATGAAGACAGTCCATGTCCTGCTGGTCATTTCTGCCCACTTGGTACAGCGTCAGAATTTGAGAATCCGTGTCCGGCAGGAACATTCTTCAATTCAACTCACGCCGACAGCTTGGACGACTGTATTCCTTGTACGCCAGGATATTATTGTGATATTGATGGGTTGCCCAACCCTACTGCACTATGTGACCCAGGTAAGAATGGATATTTGTAGCCCGTCATATCGAAAGGTACCTTAAGGGTCCCAAAATGAAAATTTTTTGATCTTATCTGAAAGATTATATTTTAAGCGTGAAAATGACACCTTGCTTTTGGTTATTGGATGTTCGATTGTAAAGTTACATCCAAATTGGTAAAAGGTATCTTCTGAGAAAATCAAGTTTAAAGTTTCTGTACTGGTAAAACTTAAATGGAGAAAGGATTTTTATCTCAGTTTTTAAAACATTTTTCTTATGTTTTGGATGTTGGAACCTGATTAATATGATAGAATACACTTCAAAGGTAACGTTTCTGATGAAATTAGAAATTCGACTTTGGACGTGATTTTTAACTATGCTCAGCTTCAATAGCCCGTATCTCGTAATTTACTATGCCGACCTTAGGGTACCTTTCGATATGACAGGACACATTTAAAGTTTCCAAAGTCTGATAAGGTATCTTTGATATATTCCATGGAGATATGACGATTGGACCCTTGAATTCTTAAAAGGTATCAAGTTAAGCCAATCAGACTCTTGATCACTGTGTTGAAGTATGTTCACTTGGTTTAAGTATTCTGAAATAAAATTTAAGCTTTAAATATTCTAGTTTCCATTTGGCAATAATATCAACTTATTACCAAGGATGCTTGCAACCATGCTGTCCCGCCTAGATTACGCCGATTCATTGTTGTGGGGCGAGCATGAATCAGATCTTAAACGGCTGCAACGCCTCCAAAATAAGGCAGCCAGGCTAGTCTATGGATGTGTGCTCGGATGGGTTGTTGCACTCACTACACTGGCTCAAAATCAAGGACAGTATATATTTCAAACTGCATGCTGTATGTTTTTAAATGTTTGAATGACGTTGTTCCATCGGATCAATTGCAGCCCCACAGCTATGGAATGTTTTGACAATTAGGATCAGAGAGGTGTTGTCTTTGCCTATTTTCGCATTATTGTTGTTTTAATAAGGCGCTGTGTTTTTGTTAGAGCACCATATAAGTTCAGATTATTATTATTATTGTTATTATCATTAAAAGGCCTCTATTTAGGGACATAATAATAGAGACATTAGACGTAGGTTCTATCTGATACCCGCCATTATGGTGACCGAAGGACACACCACTTTTTATTAACCACAAGAGATATAGAGGGCGTTATCATACTTTACAGTACATCATCAACCATTATTAGGCTTGGTGTCCAAAGACATTCGCTCGGCCGAGTAACATTCGCTCTTGATATTCGCTCTGACTTATTCGCTAAAACAGAGAGCGAATGTCGCTCTCATGCATTGAGCGAACATTGTTTCAATCGATAAAAGCGAATTTCACTCACACATGTCATAGTGGTATGATTATTGAATAAACAAACCCAAGAATATTCAGAGCGATCTTCTCTCCAATTCAATCTGAAGTGTAGCAAATCTCGTGAAATTTTTTAAGGGAATGGTGCTTCCCGTTGGAGTGAATGTCTTTGGACGCCAAACCTTAGTGCTTTTGATAGTCACAGAATTATTTAGCATCTTATTTTTACTGATTTAAGAAAGTATGTTTTTGTTTGATCTTACAGGATGGTATTGTACGATCAATGCTTCTGCAGCTATGGAGATGGAGAACGGTGGGGAATGTCAGCCCGGTACATATTGCCCTGAAGGCTCCTATGCACCTACTGAATGTGATCCAGGGATGTTCTGCCAGACTGCTGGGCTGGATGAGCCTACTGGCAATTGTACTGCAGGTAAGTCAGCCCTGTACATATGAACCTGAAGGCTCCTATGCGCCTACTGAATGTGATCCAGGGATGTTCTGCCAGACTGCTGGGCTGGATGAGCCCACTGGCAATTGTACTGCAGGTAAGTCAGCCCTGTACATATGACCCTGAAGGCTCCTATGCACCTACTGAATGCGATCCAGGGATGTTCTGCCAGACTGCTGGGCTGGATGAGCAATTGTACTGCAGGTAAGTCAGCCCTGTACATATGTCCTATGCACCTACTGAATGTGATCCAGGGATGTTCTGCTGGACTGGGTGAGCCCATTGGAAATAGTACTGCAAGTAAGTCAGCCCTGTATTTGAGCACAAAGTATAATACCAAAATGCCATCAGATTTATCTTATCTGTATTCACTCTTTAAAAGCCATGACAATATTTTTGATGGAAGAAATTTGCAAGCAATGGTGTAATACACTAGTTTAAAGGTGCCAAAGGGTTCAGTAATTATTATATTCCAAATGACAAAATCACGGTAATCTTGTTGTCTTTAAAAATTTGAATCTTGGAGCCCATTTTTAAAATGAAGAATATGAGACACTCTTGTACTCGGCTATAAATTGACAGATATAGCAAAAGAGAAATTCCATTGAAATAAAAGAATTATCTGCAATGGGTACCAGGGTTGTCACCACGCCGGTTGGTGCTGGACGGAGTTACCCGGCACTAACAATCTCCACCCGCCGCTCGGGGTCATTTTGAGCTTTTCCCCCAGCACAAATTTCATGCCATCAGTGGAAAAAATCCTCATGCGTTTAAGTGTATTCAATTGCGTCATTTGAATGCCATTTGTTCAAAAATCTCTAAAAGCTTAGGGGTTGTCGACTCCCCCTGACACCACTTAGGCCTACCCTGTGCTTGCCAGGGTTCACTTTGTTTCGCCCAGCACTAAAGATATCCTGGTGACAACCATGATGTGTACCTAACTTGGTGTTACTGTCCAGAAGTTAAAACTTTGAATTTGTTTCATTTAACATTGGGCTATAACTGCTCCCTGTCAACAATGATTCAGATCCAAAAGACAGACTAACTTGTGATATTGCCCATCTGACTATTACTCCAGAGAATGTAGTGCCTTGACTAACGTTTGGTATGTCTGTATTGTAAAACATTAATATCATTCAATATTTTGTCTTCACTTCTAGGCTATTTCTGCTCCCTTTCAAGCAACGACTCCACACCAAACGACGGAATCACAGGCAATGTGTGCCCAACTGGTTACTACTGCCCAGAAGGAAGCGGCCAACCTCTACCATGTCCTACTGGGTTCTATCTAGACAGTGCCATGAATGATGCTATTGATGATTGCTTGAGCTGCAGTTTGGGAGAATATTGCCCTGGTGATGGACGCTCTGCTACTGCTGGCGATTGCGACGCAGGATTCTATTGTCCAGGCGGCCAGAATGTGTCTGACCCAGCCGAGTACATGTAAGATGTTAGGGGCGGCTTCAAAACTCAACTGGCGGTTGCCTGCCGGTTCTGGGCGGTTGGCTATTGGTTATTCCGTTTGAACCGCCCAGAACCGACAGGCAACCGCCGGTTGAGTTTTGAAGCCCCCCCTTAATCAATTTATTAAATATGACATTTTTAGAAAGGGTAGCCTTGTCACTGTCTAGTAATACTTTCCTTTTAGGATGTCGTATCAAATCGAAAAGTATGAGTTTGGAGTATTTTGTGAAAGCTGAGGAAAGCAATACTTTGTCATCTGGTTTCATCATTCCATCTTTCCCTGATCTCCTTGGAAAATTTATATATCAAAAGATATTAATGTCTATTTTAACATTTCTTTCTGAACATCTGTCATCCCGATTAGACATCCAGTAATACTATTGAGCCACAGGGCGGAGCTGAATCAGCGGCATTTCAGTATACATATGCATGCATGGTATAAGACATAATTGAATTTAGGGTGGTTTTTTTTTTATAAAGTAGCACTTTTTAATACTGAGTTCAATTAAGGTTACCTAAGCCTTAGAAATTTGTTCTATTTAACTTTTCTCACTAAAAACAATATTAAACTTTCTGCTGATTTAGATCAACTAATTTGATATACTCACGATTAATCTTCACTGCATATTTTTCTTAGATGTACCATGGGACATTTCTGTGAAGAAGGCTCCGCCTATCCTACCCGCTGTGAAAATGGAACATACCAAGATGAGACAGGTCAAAGTTCATGCAAGCAGTGCCCCATGGGATACTTCTGTGACAACACTGTGGAACCGGTGGTTCTAAACAATGACACCACTCGATGCCCCATGGGGCATTACTGCCCACCTGGGACAAGATATGACACAGAGTTTCCATGTCCCATTGGGACATTTAATAACTTGACAGGTAGGTGTCAGACCAAAATTTGAAATAAAAAATGAATATGTGACCCGTCATATCGTAAGGTACCTTAAGGGTCCCAAATTCAAAAGCCATTTTTTCGTCTCTTCTGAAAGATTATATTTTAAGCTTAAAATAACACCTTGCTTTTGGCTATTAGATGTTCAATTGCCAAGTTACATCCAAATTGGGAAAATGCATCGGCTGATTTGAAAAACTATAGTTCTAAGAAAATCAAGTTTCAAGTTTTTGTACTGAGTAAAATTTGAATGGAGAAAGGATTTTTATCTTGTTTCAAGTTTTTGTACTGAGTAAAATTTGAATGGAGAAAGGATTTTTATCTTGGTTGTTAACACATTTTCTTATGTTTTAGATGTTAGAACCTGATTAATATAATAGAATACACTTCAAAGGTAACGTTTCTGATGAAATTAGAAATTTGACCTTGGACGTGAATTTTGACTATGCTCAGCTTCAATTGCCCGTATCTCGTAATTTACTACGCTTACCTTAAGGTATCTTTCGATATGATGGGTCACATATGATTCAATTCGTCGGTCACATCACATACTGTTCTATATGACAAAAGAAGCATTTCACGAAAATCTTATTTGAAAATTCTTATGTAGACTCTGTGTCATGAAACAGTATTTGCGCTTAAGATTTTTTTCTGATACTGTTATTTTTTTTAAGAAAAAACTTTTTTTTATTACGTTTAATTTCAAATAAAAATACTACTTATAACCCTATTTACTATAGTTTTGAACTTATAGATCTCTATGTGAAAACACATTTTTTACATTTTGTGATCTCTTAGTACAGTAATTGAATATGTTAAAGTGTTCTATTTGCTATAGATCTGTATATGGAAATTTTTTCATCTCAAAATTCAAATAGCACACCAAATAGATCTGTATGTGATGCATTGTTTACGCTATGCTTAAGTATGTGATTTTCGCAAATAAATCATTATGTGAAAAATCAACAAATAGAACGGAATCAATGTTTTATTACTCAATTTCTTGGCAATGTTGATGTCTGTAACATGGTAAATTTGGAAAACTATAAAATATTGCTACACTCACATTTTCTCAGAAACGCCAAAAATATCATATAGAACAGTATGTGGTGTGACCATGAAATGAAAGTAATTATATTATGATTCATACACTTTTAAACTAAATAGAATACAAAAAAGAAAAGAATACTTAATCTTAATCTTTGGCCTCTCAATTTCTGTGTGACATCATCAATGAGCTTCATAAATTCGTAATGAAATCTAGAAAAAAATGTTGACTCTCCATGATTTCTCATTAATATATTTTTATTAATTATATTCCCTGTCTATGACAAAAAAGATCCTTCAAAGCATTCAGTAATATTTTGCTGATGTTGAATGATCATAAAGTATAGCAGTCTGCAGAATCATGGGGAATGAGATTTCATGAGTAAGATTCAAAATTGATCATCAAAAAGCACAAGAACCATAACTTGCAGCAATTCTCTTAAGAAATCAGAGAAAAATGTATGCCAAAAAAAATGTAACATTTGCTTAATACTGTAGATTGGATGCATTAGTCGATATTACTATGATATGCAGGTGTACTGATATATACAAGGACAATATTTGATACCCTTATCCACACATTATATTGAATTTTTAAATCTTGTTTCCAATTTTACCACAAAGAGATTGGTATTTCGGCTTTTATTCAGAAACAAGTAGCTGGTGATGCCCTTACCCATAACCTCCTACCTTCCTACCCCTATTTGTTCTAAACCTATCTCCTCGGAAATAAGGGTGTCAAAAACTTGTGGTTTCCACTGGGGCTTGAACCCCGAACCTCTCACATCCCAATCCCATGTCCACCTAAACAAGCCACCTGAAAGCTCCCTAGGCAGCTATTTGGTCCTCATATATGACCCCCATCTATGACATATTCTCACTTAGGCGATTTTGGTGATTTGCTCTTGTAACCTTTTAGTAACCTTAAGGAGCTTTAGGGATGTGTGTAAAGTCATCCGGTCACTTACTAACCATAACCTCCAACCTACCCCTGTATGTTCTAAACCTATCTCCATGGAAATAAGGGTGTCAAAAATGTGTGGTTTCCACCGGGGCTCAAACCCGTGACCACTCGCATCCCAGTTCCATGTCCAACTATACCAAGCCACCTGGGGGTGCTGCCTAGGCAGCGATTTTGTCCCCATACAGGACCCCCCGTCTATGAGGTATTCGGAATTAGGCAATTTTGGTGATTTGCTCTTGTAACCTTTTGCAACCTTAGGGAGCTTTAGGGATATTTGTAAAGTCATCAGGTCACTTAACCTCCAACCTACCCTTGTATGTTCTAAACCTATCTTCTCGTAAATAAGGGTGTCAAAAACGTGTGGTTTCCACCAGGGCTCAAACCGGTGACCTCTTGCATCCCAATTCCATGTCCAACTATACATGGGTGCTGCCTAGGCAGCTATTTGGTCCCCATATAGGATCCCCATCTATGATGTATTACGACTTAGGCGATTTTGGTGATTTGTTCTTATAACCTTTTGTAACCTTTGGGAGCTTATAGGTTGAGTTAACAAGAATTGATTGTTCATTTTAGGTCTTGGGTATGAGAGCCAATGCAGTCCTTGTTTGGGTGGCTATTACTGCCCTACACCAGGAATGGTCAGCCCTGTGGAACTCTGTGCTGCTGGATTCTACTGCAAACAAAATGCCAACATCTCTACACCAAGTCAGGGTAAGTAATCGTCATGTGAGTGCAAGAGAGCCATATCTGCAATAGGTGTCATTTGTCATAAATTTGAATTACACACTTTATAATGTCCAGTCTTGGGTCAGTGGCTCTTGAAATGGTTCTTCACCTGAAGAACCATTTCAAGAGCCACACCTGGGGCCTTTTTCACTAACATTTAGTGATGGTTGCTAACCCCCGTTTTGATCGCTAACTCCAAAAATGATCGCTAAATAGCGAGTATTTCGAACAATTTAGCAATCATTTTTGGCGTTAGCAATCATAATGGTAGTTAGCGATCCTCTCTAAATGATAGTGAAATCAGCCCCTGATTATGAGTAGGCAAGCTGCCTAAATAGCGCCCCTCCTTTGAAATTCCTGAATCCGCCCCTGTTGACTGATTATAAAGTCAAACTTAAGTGGATCAAGATTACGCCAACAATTTTCATCCAATCATAATTTTGGACTAAAATGGATAACAATTCACTTAGAATATGTTATACTGCATATTAAAGCAAGTGGTAAAACCCCATGTAAATTGGCAGGTTTCTTATAAATTAAGTGTCGTCATACAATACTGTTATTATCACTGAAGAAAATAATGTTTAAAAACAAGATTTTCCAGATTTAGTCTGGTCTAATCAGAATTGTTCAGGAAAAGAGTAGGTCTAAAATTGTTATTCATTTGCATCTACATAAAAGCTGTAGATTTAGTTTACCAAGGTCAAAATCTGATGGAGAACTAAAAGATGTTACCCATTCTATCAAGCAAGTCAAATATTGTTAATTTTTTCGTTCCCCAGGTGACGATGCCAATGTGTGTACACCAGGCCACTTCTGCATAGAGGGTACAGCTAGCCCCATTCCGTGCCCTAAAGGGACATTTAGCGATGAATATGGGTTAGAAAAGGAAGGTGACTGCCAATTATGTACTCCTGGAGAATATTGTGCTGAAGTGGGGCAGACTAACACCAGTGGTTTATGTTATCCTGGGTAAGTTGAGGGTACAGCTATTCCATGCCCTAAAGGGACATTTAGCAATGAATACGGGTTAGAAAAGGAAGATGACTGCCAACTGTGTACTCCTGGAGAATATTGTGCTGAAGTTGGCCAGACTAACACCAGTGGTTTATGTTATCCTGGGTAAGTTGAGGGTACAGCTAGTCCTATCCTATATCCAAAAGAGACATTTAGTGGTGAATATGGTTTAGAAAAGGAAGACGACTGCCAACTATGTACTCCTGGATAATATTGTGCTGAAGTTGGTCAGACTAATACCAGTGGTTCATGTTATCCTGGGTAAGTTTTAACTAACGGGGAAATGATAAGAAATATTGATCCTTTTATCTTTTGACACAAATCTGATTTAATTTATTTTGCAATGTTTCATTGGACAAGGGCTTTGATTTATCAACATTCTACTATATGGTCGTGCTTTTTAATGTGGGCACCCACAAAAGGTGGATTTGTTACGTTGAGAATGATTTATGCATCACTTTTTGTCATATCTTTTCAACAACCCCATGAAATGTCATAGTTTTGGTATGATTTTAAAGACAATTTATTTGACTTTCAAGAAATTAAGAATAGATCCCAAAGTGATTAATAAAGCTTAATAACCTGTTAACGCTAATTAGCCAGGGTACGGAGGCGGGTGAGGTTGAGGTGGGTGTGGTTGAGGCATCTTGAAAATTGCGCATCAATTTTTCTGTCATATCTTCTTTAAAATCCATTGAAGTGTCATAAATCTGATATGATTTTAAAGGTTAGTTATTAACAATTTGGAATTAACCTGAATAAAGTTGATCATTCATTAACTTTAATAACAAGTTAAAGTCAATAAGCTAATTTAGCCAGAGATAAAAACAGGCATTAATGCAGTTGGTGTAGATGAGATACGTACATTGTGCATCAAATTTTGTCACAACTTTTCAATAATCGTTTGAAATGACATAATTTTGGTATGATTGTGAAGATTATGTATTGATAATGTTTGTAAAATCAATCAAAAATAATAGCCAAATAAAGGTAATTATCAACTATTACCAAGAAGATGTTAGGTATGGATGAAGTGAGTGAGATGTAATGCAATGGGCCCCACCTTGAAAAAATAATGACCATCTGTTATGAAGATGCAGAAGATATTATTAGATAGGCCTAATATCCGTCCTTAGAGGCCAAAAAAAATAAATTGTTCGTTTGCCCTCGATCTTTTTTTTTTTTTTTTTACTCTTCACATATAGTTAAAAGAATGATGTAATTTTTAGGCCTTAGATATATCTCTCTTATTGCATAAGATTTTTCACATGGTAGGTACCAATTTTATTTTATTGATACAAATAAAAAAAATATGCTTTTACCACAAATTTTACAAAACTCCTCTGTCAAACATATAAATTTGTAGGTGCAAAAGTAGAGGGACGAATCTAGGCCAGTTCCTTTAACTGTGCAACTTAGCATGTGTGAGATTCAGGAAGTCATGTTGACCAAGTGATAAATTGACATACTTGATAATTCCAAATGTTTTCTTGATTTATTACAGATTCTATTGTGAATTGGAATCATCTGACCCTCAGAACACCTCCTGTCCAGTGGGTCACTACTGTCCCGAGGGTTCGTCATCCCCGGAGCCTTGTCCAGTTGGTACTTACTTGAATACCATGGAGAGGTGGAATGTGTCGCAGTGTTTGCTTTGTGATGAAGGGTGGTTCTGCAATAATACAGGTATGCTTTGTACAGATTCAGATTCAGATTCTTTCTCTCTTTTTTTAAATATTTTCTTGTATATCTTGTTTTCAGTTTTATATGTCTCTTGAAACAGCTGATAAATGTATTGTTTGCTCAAAACTTATTAGAAAATGTCATAAGGATATTTGTTGTAAAATATGTATGGGATTTATTCACAAAAAATGTACTAAATTAAAACAAAGACAACTACGAATTGGGTATGTAAAAAATGTGAAAATAGTCAAGATATTTCTGATTCAGATATTGATACGTCACTTGACAAGTTAAATATGACAAACATTTTCTTTTTAAAGGAGCTTGGTCTGATTTTTCAAAACTTAGTTTTCAATGTCACATGAAAGATGACCATTAAAGAAGTCTTAAGTTTCAAATTTCAGCTGAATCGGTCAAATGGTTTTGATTTTATGGGCAATTTTGTATTTCAGAGTCGCCTATACGGTACTGTATATAATTAATTATGGTTACCGTAATTAGACACATTTTCATACATATCTCCAAAACGGAACATAACTCATTCTTGAAATTTCACACAGGTTATGAGAAAAATATGAGCAATATTTCGGTACCAAAATCTCAAAAAGTTGAAGCAATCGGACCATGCTCCTTTAATCCCCGTACTATAAACCCATTTCTCTAGTGTGGGTTCGAAAAGTAAGTGAATTAAAGGTGATAATAAGGGGAATATATGATTGGTTAATGTGAGTAAAGTGATGACAAAATTTAGGCAGGATATTTAAAACTTGTATCTTTAAATTGATCTTTAAGTCACCCGTTTGGGCTAGAAAATCAATGATTTGGCAATGCTGCCTTTTGGCCAACGTCAAATCACATTATTCAACAAAAGTAGTAACAAAAGATCTGGAAGTCTGACTTACCCCGACATCTCAAAGTTAACATCTTCAAAACATTGGTCGAGCCAGTATTTATGTATGGTTCAGAAGCATGGACTTTGATAAAACAACTGATAAGAAGTCGGAATGGAGGATCGATGCTACATTCTGAGCTGCATTAAATATCAGTTGTATGGACAAAGTACCAAACACGGAACTGTATGGTAATATTCCAAAAGTCACCTCTAAAATAAGACACCAGATTAGGTGCTGCCGGCTATTTTTATTGTCACACAGAAGCAGCAGCAAGCAGATTTCTGCTCTGGGAACCCAAACATGGATCATCAGGTGCCCGAAACAAAACCTGCTTCCATGTCCTTCTTAAGGATACCAGCTTAGAGAATACATAAAACTTGGCTGTCTCATGGAGGACTGCAATGCCTTGAAATCTAGCTATGCTGATGTCTAATTGATGATGATGATGGTCGACTGCGGTCGATATGATTGATTGTGGTTGTGTGAAAAAGATGAGCAATTCTATGTTGGAAGCTGACAGTTGTAAAAAAAAATTATCATGCAGCTCTGTACCAAACCCAGTACCAATGGGAGTTGCAAATTCAGATGAATGCGCATCTCCATAAGCCACTTTGCAGTAAACTGAGGCTACATCGGCGTCAGATCCGTAACTGCTGTGCAGAACTATGCATGCATGCATACTTGTAAGCAGTCTATCAAGATGCGGATCTCAAATCTTGATCTGGGAGATGGGCATGCATATGGATCTGCACCCCGTGTAGATTGCCCCAATGATCAAATATGCAGCAGCTTATTGTCAGAATGTACATGGTTAATTTTTTTATCATATTACAAATAAATGTTTGATGCTATATATATATGTGATCTTTTATGATTACAGGTTTATCCGCACCAGTAGCCGAATGTGATCCAGGATTTTACTGTCCCGAAGGACAATACGTACCTAACCCAGATGACTATCCCTGTCCTATAGGACTACACTGTCCTCAAGGAAGCCCTCTGCCTGCGCCGTGTGAGCCTGGAACCTATACCAACCTAACACAGATGTCAGAATGCCTGGAATGCCCTGCAGGACTGTATTGTGTTCCAGAGGAAGTCATTGAAGGTAAGACTTTCCCTGTCCTATAGGACTACACTGTCCTCAAGGAAGCCCTCTGCCTGCGCCGTGTGAGCCTGGAACTTATACCAACTTGACACAGATGTCAGAATGCCTGGAGTGCCCTGCAGGACTGTATTGTGTTCCAGAGGAAGTCATTGAAGGTAAGGCCCCCCAAAAAACATTGTTTGTTTGTCCTCGCCCGACCGACCGTCAAAATTTGGCCCGACCGCGTGCTTTGTAAAGTTTTTTTTTTTATTTTTCAACTCTTATTTAATTAGATATAAAAATTCACCAAGAAAGTCTTCAAATCTTAAAAATTTGATATGAATTGACATGAAATGTGTTTTCCAATGTAGAGGACCTCTTAAGGTTCAGCAGTATATTGTTCTCGTAAGTTAAGTTTATTTTTTGTTCAATTTTTTCAATTCATTAAGGTTTCATGTACATTTATTACAACAACAAAAAAAAGCCGACCTTCCGACCCTACCTTTTCAGAGGCCGTTATGGACAAACAAACAATATTTTTCTTTTGGCCTAAGGCTTGGCGTCCAAAGATATTCGCTCGCCCGAGTGACATTTGCTCACCATACCAAGAAAACTTTATTGCTCCAATAGGAAGCGACATTCGCTTAACAAATTTCACAACATTCGCTACACTTCAGAATGAATCAGAGCGAAGATCGCTCCAAATATTCTTGGGTTTGTTTATTCAATAATCATAGCACTACAACATGCGGGAGTGACATTCGCTTTCATCGATTGAAATGATGCAATGAGAGCGACATTCACTCTCCTTTTTAGCGAATATGTCAGAGCAAATATTAAGAGCGAATGTCACTCGGCCGAGTGAATGTCTTTGGATGCCAAGCCTAAGATTTTGGGAAACATTTAAACCATCTATATTATGGTGAACAAAAATGGGATGAAACACAAAATGTAATTTTTTTCCTGTTGCATAAGGTGTATTGCTTTGGAATGAGTTATGTAAGTAGATGCTTTTCCAAAACACAGCTTTTTTCCCAAATTTTGGGGGATGTTTTTGATATTTTCAAAGTAATTCTTGGTTTTAAATGACCCCAATGTATTCAAGTTTGTTTGTGCTCTTTTCTTTTAGGCAATTCTTCAGCAGGCTACAGCCCATGCCCACAAGGATTTTATTGTCCAGCAGGAACCGGTCGTAACTGGACTGCATGTCCAGCTGGCACATATGGAGCCAGAACTGGATTGGAAATGGAGTCGGATTGTACTGATTGCCCAGGTGAGAAAACACTTAGAGCCCATGCTCACCAGGATATTATTGTTTAAACCTTGAAGTATGCAACAAGCAGACGATTAACACACATAAACCAATATGACCATACCGGGAAAATAAATTAGACCATATTTCACGAATCATAACAAAGTATCAAATCTTGCTGAATATTCAAATGACTTATGATTAATGTTTGTCAATGTGGTAGCAACAAAATTAGCCCAAAATAAAAACAAAATCATGAACGTTTCATGTCCAAATATTCATATGCAGAGATTTGGTCTTGATCAATCCTAATCAATTATTACCAGTGTCTTACACAATACAAAATCACCAGTTTACAATGTTGTAGAATACAATGGATATGCTGTAGATCTTGTAACAGAGTCTGATTGCATGTTGCATACATGTACTTTAAGGGTTTTAGAACTTATTGTAACTTGACTGTATGCCCAGCTAGAACCAATCAGAACTCATGCCTATCATATATGTGTGCCGCTAGAACTGGATTGGAAACGGAGTCAAATTGTAATGTGGATTGGCCAGGTAAGAAAATGCATATCCAGTAGGGATTGCTTATAACTGGACTGTAGTATTTTCAATAATTAAATTTCTCCGTTCGCAGGGTTTTTGGAGAACGACGCTTGTTGCTACGGTGGTTTGCGTGAAAGTCGCACGTATTTACAGCGTTTGATTGGACTAGTTCCAGTGCTTGTGAAGCGCCGAGGATCGCGCTCGTTACGCTCGAGTTAAACGATGCAGTACGATGGGAAATTTAATAAATGAAAACACTATAGATGTCCTAAAGGAAATTTCTGGAGCCCATAACAAGGATTTTATCACCCATCTAACAAATAAATAAATAAATAAATATTTTTTGAGGATAGCCTCATCAGTGTCTAGCATTGCTTTCCATGAGGGTCCTCTGCCAGATGGTCAGATTTATTTGCCAGTTTGGGTGCAGGAGGAAAACCGGAGCGCCCGGAAGAAAACCTGCGTATGCAAGTTTGGGCTGGCAACCAATTGCACATATAGCACCGAGACCGGGAATTGAACCTACAACAGTCCTGGGCTCATTGGTGTAAAGCGAGGGAATTACCGCTGCGCTACCTGCTTTCCCAAACCATGATGTGATAAACAGCAAAGTGTCTATCAATTGATCTTTCTTTGTGTAATTTTGTTTTGTTACCTGTACATTTGGCTACTTAACCTGAATGTACAGAAAGCTCTATGCCACACTGGAAAATGTTGTACTTAATATGACATCTTAACGTCATCTTATTATTTGCTTTGCTTTTCAGCCGGCTATTACTGTGAAGGCACAAACCTGACAGAACCAACAGCGCTGTGTGACGCAGGACACTATTGTACATACAAAGTGGACAAACACAATCCGGTAGCATTTGATAATGACTCATGTGTATATGACGGTAAGTATTAAGAGAAAAATAGATAAGATTTAGTAGTTTGCCTGTCATCTATCATCTCATAATGGATGGGTTCTCATTATTGAGTATCACGAAAGGGGTTGAGCTGCACATTGAAAATCATGGCGCATACTGCTCTGATTAAATTGTAATATTTTATGTTTGAATAGGGGTGTATGTTTTTCCAATAATGATGTGGTTTTTTTTGACAAATTGACTTCATTCTTGATTTAAAAATGACTAAAATTTGTGACAAAAATTGAGATAAGAGATAAGATTTATTGTTTTGCCTGTCATTTATTTTCTCATAATGGATAGGCATACATTATTTTGTAATATTACTCAGAATAATGTACGCCCCTGCATTTTACTTTGTAATTCATAAGGATAAATTGGAAGATCAGGTTCAATCAGTTGTCGCAGTCCTTGCATCTCAACTGTGCACCTTAGGTTGGATTCTCAAACAGATCACCATGTTGGATGTGAGTTTTGATAGCAAGCCAAGATTCACCTTAACGCCCTGTGGGGCAAGTTTTTTCTCACCCGGACCTGTCGTTCCCCGACAATTTATTTCCCGACCCGCCCGACCCGATAAAAATTTAGCTTGCTCCGACTGACCCCGACCTGAAAATTTTATTCTAGACCGGACCGACAGTTTTCCATGATTTCCCGTTAAGATGGGTATCTTTCCCCGAGTTTCAATCCATAATTATGGTATTTAACAATTAAGGATTACGATTATGAAAAAAAGAATCAATTTAAACAAATGACCTGAATTAGGATCTCACGAATCTCTGAATGTTGTTACAGTTGGCCTAATAAACAAACAATAAAGCATATTCTAATTTTTCTCATAAAAGTTCATGTATGACTTCGAATGGCCCTTGTTTTTTACCAATCATAGATTCATGCTTTATGGGACATTTATATATGTGATTATTTATCTCAGTGACTTCACAAGTCTAAAAATAGGAAAAATTAAGAGTCTCAAACCTTAGATCCTCTAGGCAAAATTGCAATATCATTTGAGAACAAGAAAGATGAAGACTCACAATTAAGCTACTCACAACTAACATAACATTAAATGCATGCTCACTTTTAGTGTAATACTACTTCTTAGCCTTAAAGTAACAGATAGCAGTACGAAAGATTAACAATATATATGCACGTAAAAGTTAAAATTGACGTTAAACTGTTACAGACATAACGATATTTGTTGCTCTATTTTATTTTTACCTCGAACAACCTTTTCCCCGACCCGAGTAAGATTTCCTTGACCCGGTCGACCCCGATAATATTTTCCCGGACCGTACCGAACCCGAAAATCGCTTTAAAAATATTCCCAACCCGGTTTCGGTCCGGGAAAATCAGGGGTTTCGGGTTTCCCCGCAGGGCCTTAACTCACCTTATATCCTATCCACTTCACTTGTAAGAATAAATATGTCCTGTAAAATTATGTATTGCCGTGGTTCCATATAATAATAGCTGACCCCATCATATCTGATTTGATTTTACACATCAATATTTTTGCTGGACTTTTCGACAGATCATGTGGATAAAAGTTTGTCTCAAAATTATTGTTTAAAACAATGTTGCAATCTATATTCTAAAGCCATTTTAAGAATTTTGACAAAAAATTTCTCCTTTGCATTTTATGCGAAAATAAATAGATAAAGGTTGAGTTTTAGGGAAAAGAAAAATTCATGCTGATATTTTTCATGTGAAATTTACTGTGCTTTGGGTAATTTAAATGATTTAAAAGTCTGATACACACACTTGCTTGTCAATAGTGGTTTGTTAAGAACATTCCTGATGAACATTATCAATAAGCATGTCACAATTATTTTGCATTGCATATCTTCACTGTGTTGTTGGTAAGTCCCCTAAGCTAATTAGGAATATTCTTAAGTATAATTTTCTAAAGTTACTTCAGAACAAGAAAATTTTGAACATTTTCAACTTAAGGCCAATATATTTGAACAATTTAAACATTTCTGCCTTGGTCCTATATAGATGAAGTTGTGGGTAATTGACCTTTGACCTAATATAGTCAAATTAGGATCATACATAAAGTAAAGAAAATTTGGAATAAAGATAGGAGCTTTTCTGTTTCTTTTTAAATTTTCTTAACAACTTTGGAATAGGAATTACATCAACTGATAATAATTTCACATTTATCATTCAAAGTTGCTTCAGGAAATGAGACTCATTGTTCTCAAAGTCTAAGATATTTGTGGATTTATAAATGATTACTGTTCTGCAGACCAACTTAGGAATATTCTTAAATCTTTATGAAATAGAGCGCTGTATATATTTATTTTTCAGGTGCACATACAGGTTCTGGTGGTCTGTGTCCATCTGGCTATTATTGCATAGAAGGATCTGAGTTGCCCGAAGGATGTCCTGCTGGAACATACCAAGATGAAGATGGCCAGTCCGACTGCAAAATCTGTCCTCAAGGTACGCACACAAATTTTGGTTTATATTGACCAGGGATAGCTCTGTTCCAGAGGAGGGTGGTCGTAACAACTATACTGGTTGCCAGCTCTTGTCGTTCGGTATTGTAGCCGATCCCCCGGTTGCGTCATGTCCTATACTGCCTCTGGCGTAAAGCCGTTGGGATTCGACTTACAACTTCCGGGATGATCACTAAAATTATTTTCGTAATAGGTAAAAAAATATGATAACATATGTGTCCCGCCGTGGCAAAAGGATGCAGTTGTCGGCTCGTACATGGTGCTTATTGTAGCATATCTGATGTATACAACTAGTATACATATGATATGCTACAATGAGCTACATGTAGGAGACGACAACTGCATCCTTTTGCCCCGGCTGGACACATATATAAAAAGTGGAGTTCACGCGTGAACCCTAGCCGGATTTAGAATAACATAATTATGTTGATTACTATAAGAAAACTTTTGTAATTTTTTGAGGAAAGGTAGAAATATGATCTTTGAAATTATTTTCTTAAATATGTGACTCACGTGACCAAATAGAAATACACGTAAATCGTACCCTAAATTTGCGTTTTAGAAATCCCTCATCCGGCCCTAAATCTAGTGGATGCTATTTATCGTAATCTATGCCGCCTGCTCTGTTCAGTAAAAGCCAATTGATGGTGCCCTTCATTTCAAAAAATGTTTGCCCACTTGTGACATCACAAGATGGCCACTGCCCATTTTCTCGTAGAAA
Organism: Ophiothrix spiculata; assembly: GCA_000969725.1. Classification (NCBI taxonomy): domain Eukaryota; kingdom Metazoa; phylum Echinodermata; class Ophiuroidea; order Amphilepidida; family Ophiotrichidae; genus Ophiothrix; species Ophiothrix spiculata. Next base: position 157,535 of record JXSR01S064112.1, read on the forward strand.
ACAATGCAAACTTTTACACCATTTGATGATTTCTAGTTGATTAGATGTTGTTTATTGGTCATTTCCAAACACAACCCTGTATTCATATCTTTTAGTAACAGGATTTTAATGGTATAAATATTGAAATAAAACATTTTCCCTATAGACTTACACACTTAAGAAGTCTGCTGAATTCTGCAGACTTGCCATATCAAATCTGGCCCTGATCATACGTTTTTTGGCAATTTTGCAAAATCTTCTTTTTGCTCTAACCAGAGAGGTGCTACTTAGGTACTTAACATAGAAAGTTGGTTGAACCACCATTTTGTTGCCAATTTTGTCACCTTTAATTTAAATCCACATTTAAGAAAATATTTCAATTTTCAAAACTTTATTAACATACCTAACCAGTAAATTGAGAATTAGGACCATCTGTTTTAGTAGCATATGCCCTACTTAATGATTCTGAGGCTGGATTGTTTTGAAACATCATTCAATTTGTTTTTGAATTATTGTGTTTATTTTCATTGTGATTGGGTTTGTATCCACCGTCACCATTGACCTTATAATGGGGATAAGTTTGGATATGAAATATGTTTACAACATATGAAGAGTTTGTTTCCAAAAGGGCCTAAATCCACTTTTGGTCAAAATTGAGTTATTGGTGCCATAGTGTAGTACTATAGTAATAGTTTAATGGAACCAAGCCATTTTCCCCAAAAGTTGCTTTCATAGAGTTTACCAGTGCACAAAAATCTGTGTTTGTTTCCAAAAGGGCCTAAATCCACTACAGTTTCTTTCCAAAAGGGTCTAAATCCATTTTAGGGTGTAAACAAACCTCTCAATAAAAAATAAGCAATAAAGTTTTGATTTCCATAAATGATGTCACTGTAGTGAGAGGACCTATCCTAACTTGTGAGCAGTAAAAACTCAAAAATAAATTAAACATGACGAGAAATAATCCATTTGCTGATTTTCAGATGGATTTAAGCCCTTTTGGAAATAAACTCTAAATTTAAAGCATCCCAAAAAAGAACAAAAATCAACTTTGGGTAAAAATTTAGTTATTGGTGCCATAATGTAGTACTATAGTAGTAATTTCATGAAACCAAACTATTTTTCCCAGAACTTGCTTTAATTTAGCTTGCCAGTGCACACAAATCTCAGTTTGTTTCCAAAAGGGCCTAAATCCATAGTTTATTTCCAAAAGGGCCTAAACCTACTTCATAGTGAAAATAAAACTGTCTATAAAAAAATATATTATAAAGCTCTGATTTCCATGAGTGGTTTCAGTTTTGTCAGAGTGCTAACACCTAACATTTAATGCAGTAAAAACTTAAAATGATTTTACAATAACAAGGAATAAGTTTTTGCTGATTTTCTCAGAACTATGAAAAGTGGATTTAGGCCCTTTTGGAAACAAACTCTTCATATGTGGGGAGAGATTTGCATTAATTGGATTGTGTTACACACTCTTTGTCTGACTTGTATACCTGTTATTTCATTTCATTTCTATTTCAGGCTATTACTGCTTAGGAAATTCCACCACCTACCTCGACACAATCTGCCCAAGTGGATACTACTGTCCGGAAAGCACCGAATACGACATCCAGTACCCATGTGATGAAGGAACATTCAATAACCTCACAGGAGCTCATAATGACTCCTGGTGTGTGGAATGCTCTCCCGGTAGCTACTGCCAGGGACAAGGGAATAGTGCGCCTACAGATTTATGTGATCCTGGATGGTATTGTATCAGTGGAGCGTACGAGCCACAGCCATCGGATGCCAACCTTGGAGGGGAATGTGCTGCAGGTAAGTCTAAAGATGCGATCAGGATTTATGTGATCCTGGATGGTATTGTATCAGTGGAGCATAAAATATATCAGTTTTTTCTTAGTAAAAGACATGTAAATTTTTCAGTGGATGTGTAAATTTCATTAATGTTTGCAAATAAAGTTAATTTAAAATTTAAAATCCTTTGTGAAAAATGTCAAACTTACATGATTTATGGATTAATGGACGTTTGAAAACTCAAGCTTATAGGCCGAACAATAAATTATTGGACAGTATAGTATTTGGATTGTATTTACAAACAATGGGCCTTGCACTCTGGATGCCTGTATCCAGAGTGCAAGGCCCATAGTTTGTAAATACAATCCTTGCCCTGGATTTTTGTTTATATTGTCCAACAAATTTTTGATTAGCCTTTAATGACATACACTCCTGGTTTCTTTCATACACTGGGTGTGCGTGTCCACATCAAGTCACAACTTAATTTTGAAATATGAAAGAAGAGGGGAAAATGTATGCTTTTAATGTTGCATGTGTTAGCTTTGGTGCAAACATTCAGTGTATGAAAACCTTAAGTTTTGTTTTGACTTTTTCTATTGTCATTATTTTCGCAGGTGAATACTGCCCTCAAGGAGCATCTGAACCAATCCCATGTGATGCCGGTTATTATTGCGATGTAGCCGGACTTCCCGCTCCGGTAGATGAATGCAATGCCGGGTACTATTGTACTTTAGGCTCGGACACTATGACACCAAGCGGAGTTGGAGGTAGGTTATACTGCCCTTGCATAACATGCTTATCTTTTGTCAGGGGGATTCATACATATGTCAAACGATGGCGCCCTTCATTCAAAAAGTGTGCACTATGTCAAAAATAAAACTTCAAAATTCAGCAGCCTTGTTTGTGTGTAAGTCTACGGAGAGAATGTTTTATGTCAAATTACCTTTGTAAGTTCTGTCACTCATTTAGATTCATAGTATGGATGTGTCAATGAGCAACTGATTAACAACATATACTTAATAAGAGATCATGAGAGTGACGCGCTAAGAAGCTAAAATGGTTTATATTTTGCATTGATCTATATGGGAAATAGGTTGGCAGCCATCTTGGTGGACATGGTGGGCAAATATTTTTGGGGGGAATTTGACAAAATCTTTCTTTTTGATGTAAATTTGTAATTACTTAACCTAGAGATGTTGAGGTTCAAATGTCATTTTTTGCTAATTTTGTCATTTTTAATTTGAATTCGCTTTTATGAAAATACTTCAATTTCAAAATTTTACAAATCGGCCTACTTTTGTAGGTCCTGTTGAAAGAAAATGAACATGAAAGTTCTTAATAGTAATATTGACAATGTAGACAAAAGTGCAGAAATCCAATATACTGGATGGTCCTGCACACTGCAAGTTTGTTTAACTGAGTCACTTTGGGTTCATTTAAGGAAAATGCAAGAAATAGGTTGACAATGTAAGGCTTGACGACCAAAGACATTTGCTCGCCCGAGTGACATTCGCTCAACATACCAAGAAAACTTTGCTCTCAATGGGAAGCGACATTCGCTTAACAAATTTTACGACATTCGCTACACTTCACATTGAAATGTAGCGAAGATTGCTCTGAAATTCTTTTTTTTTACAAATAATCATAGCACTACAACATGCACGAGTGACATACGCTTTCATAGATTGAAATGTTCGCGCAATGAGAGCGGCATTCGCTCTCTATTTTAGCGAATAAGTCAGAGCGAATATCAAGAGCGAGTGTCACTCAGCAGAGCAAATGTCTTTGGGTGCCAAGCCTAATGACTTGGTTCAGGGAAAATAGCTTCTCTGGATGCTTTTTTTGCGAAAAGCTCCTTTGAGGTTAATAATTTTGTTAATTTAGAAAAAAATACCATGTTTTATCTTGAGCTCTAATAAAACATTAATGACACGTGTAGCTGTAGGATTTCCATGCTCATTTGTATAGCAATTTTAACAGTGAACACTATAAAGCCTAAAGCTGGTTTCAGACTTGCATGTCGTATGGTCGTACGACCACATGACAGAAAAAAAATTATAGTGCACAAACTTGACCTTGTCGCATCTCCTTGCTGTATGACAATATATCGATTACCCTGTCATGATGGTCGCAACAGCACAATATTTTGAGTTGGAATAAATTCAACTTTTCTTGCAAAAGACCATTGCGGCAATATGCAAATGTGTCGTGCTACAGTTCGACAACTATAAATTGCAGATGTTTGGTGGTGTGCCGCAACGTCGTGTGCCGCAACGACAGCTAGTCTGAAACCACCTTTAGTCATCCCCCACCAGAGAGTGTTGTTTATTCTCAATTTATTGGTTTTTCTCTTTCCTCCTTCCGTGCCAGGTGACAAATGCAGCCCTGGTCATTACTGTGTACAAGGTAGCGGTGCTGAAGTGGACTGCCCACCGGGTACATATCTGCCAAGCGAGGGCGCTAAGAACGTCACATACTGCATCGATTGTTTGTCCGGAATGTTTTGCAATGAAAGTGGCTTGTCTCAACCCCAGGGTAACTGCTCTGCAGGTGAGTGTTAGATTAAATGGAGTGCTCAAATCATATCTGTACCAGAGATATACTTCTTTCAAAATATTCTTTTATTAAATTTGTTTGTGTGTCAGTTTATTCATCCACTTTGGTCTACCATGTGCACTATTGAGCCAAATGATGTATAAACCTGTTGACTTGCAATTTCATTGCCATATTTTGTACACTAGATTATCTTTTTGTAAATTATAATTTTGTTCCATTTCTCTCCAGGTTTTTACTGCCCATCTGGGCAAACAATTCCAACCCCCAATGAATACGGTTGCCCCGAGGGTTACTACTGCATAGAGGGATCGTCAGACAAGGTGCCTTGCCCGGCAGGTACTTACCAAGATGAGGCTCAGCAGTGGACTTGTAAAACATGCCCGTCTGGATTTTACTGCGATGATACAAGTGGACCGATTGTCAATTATACATACTACGTCTGCCCTGAGGGTGAGTTGCCATTTTATTTTAGGACTTTGTTTTGTCAGAGATTTTTACAGTCGGTAGTAAATTGCTTTAGGGTATATGACAATTAAGGTGCCATGCTTGACAGAAACCTATCAAAATGAGGCACGGAAATGGACTTGTAAAACATGCCCCTCTGGATTTTACTGCGATGATACAAGTGGACCGATTGTCAATTATACATACTACGTCTGCCCTGAAGGTGAGTTGCCATTTCATTTCAGTGAATTTGTTTCAGGAATTTTTTTGTTTTATTACCATCAATAATATTTTTGCCTTAATTTTCTTATCAAATTTGAAAATTAAAACACGTTCATTACTTATTGAAAGCTTTAACATCATGTTGCCAATTCCATGCACATTGAAGTGTGTGGTCTGGATAATTTGTTAACTTTCTGATCTTAACCCTATTTAACACGACCCCCCGAATTATATGGCACAAACTTGCTTTTTCAGGCTGTAGCAACAATATCTAGACATGTGAAATCAGATACAGTGCTCAGAATGGTTGATTTATGACCCCCAAAGAGAAATACATTCTTTTTCCCAATGTATCTATCTAGCATGATTTAATGGCTTAAATGACCTGAAACCATTAGATTTTGTCCAATTTTAGGCCAAAATTTAGCTCAAAAATTGGAACAAAACTGTCATAAAGTTATGAAATGTTTATCAAATAAAATAATTTCTTTTGATTTGAAAAGATAGTTATACTGGCTTCCTCAATAGAACCTAAAAATATATACTTTTTGAACATAAGTAGCCAAAATACTGACTTAGATTTATGAAAAATTCGTTTTAAACAAGAAGCTCATTAATTATTCATGAGCTAATTTGCATATGATTTGCATAATTGATAATGCATCTTCATTTTCAGAAAGCTAAATGTCCAAGCTATCCAGTGATGTGCCACTTCCAATACCATTACAAACGAGTCTCATTAAAAACACGCCATATAGTTCCTACTACCCAGTGCACACAATTCATGCTTTTGGGGCGGGTTAAATAGAGTTAACAACATAACAAAAACATTCTCAAAAATGAAAATCATCTGAAGGATAAACAAACAAAATTTCAAATCAAATAGTGCACAAACATTTGGAGCATAGAGCAATTTACAATTACGAGTGCTGCATACTTAATAAAGAACCAAACTCCCAAAATGTGTTAAAAAGCAAGCATTTCTTTGCATTTCTGAGTATCTTGTGCTCTGCACAAATATCATACCTGTCAACTTGTCTCAATTTTTAAGGATGTCCCTGTTTTGACCTAAAAACAAAAATCCATGATTTTACTCTTTTATTTCAAAAATCTGTGTTTAGTAATATAGAGGAAATGTTCATCCTCTTTAAGAACATTTCTTCTTTTTAAACTTTTTAAACATTTCTCATTTTGTGTCTGTCTGGTGTGGTTAACAATGTTAACCTTTTTCATTGTGCCACTATTCTCACATACTTTGACCGATTCCCATGGGACTTGTACACAATGGTCCTTGGGTAGGGGCACACATATGGTCCCAACTGAAATGGGGTCAAAGGTCAACAAGGGGTCACCAGAGGTCAATGACTGCTGGTGGTTGAAATAATAAGATTGATCACAAAATTCATATGCTTTGTCAGATTTTCATGGAACTTGGACACAATTTTGATGAAAGTTGTTGAAGGGGAGGGTCTACACCATATGGGGTCTTCGCTGACAAATGCTAATTAAAAATGCATGGATTTTGGTATGTTAAAGGTGGTGGTTCATATTTCTGAAATTAAAAAGTAAAAATAAAAATTGGAATTAGGTCTTGAAATGTGTTCTAGAGGTCATTATATCACAACCCTCCTCAAACGTTTCACTGAAAAATACCATTTAAAGGTGCATGGATCAGTTTCTGGAAAAATTGGAATTAGGTCTTGAAATGTATTCTAGAGGTCATTATATCACTATTCCCCTCAAGCGTTTCACTGAAAAATACCAATTAAAGGTGCATGGATTAGTTTCTGGAAAACAGATGCGGTCCTATCAGGTACAAAACATTTGAGATCAAATGCAAACCTGTACCCGGGACCTGTACATCATTGGCAAACCGCGATGACAGACGACACTAGCGGTCCGGGGACCGTGATGTATTTTTGTACCTCTTCAAAACTTGAATATGGGCAGGTATGGTTATGGTTTCTTCAAAAATGCCTCTTTAAAACATCAGTTGAACATTTCTGTCAAAGACCAATATTAAAATCGAACAAAATTTAATGAAAATTCCCCACAGGATAAAACAAAGTTTTTCCATCCATGGCAATAATTCTTAAGAACAAAATGGCCAAATTGCTCACTTAAAGGAGCATGGTCTGGTTGCCTCAACATTTTTTCAATTTTTGGTACCAAACGGTTGCTCATATTTTTCTCATAACCCATGTGAAATTTCACAGCTGAGTTATGTTCCGTTTTGGAGATATATATGAAAATGTGTCTAATTATGGTAACCATAATTAATTTACACTGTAATGTATAAGCAGCTTTAAAATACAAAATTGAACATAAAATTGTTTTGACCGATTTAACTGAAATTTGAAACTTAGACCTTGTGAGTACTCATCTTTCATATGACATTGAAAAACAAAATTTTGAAAAATCGGACCAAGCTCCTTTAATACCACTAATATTTTTTTTTCATTTAGGTCACTACTGCCCAGATGGTACAAGAGCAGCGCAGGAATATGACTGTCCCGTTGGAACATTCAATAACATCACCGGTCTTGAAGCTGAGGGAGAATGCTTCCCATGTCTAGGAGGGTACTACTGCGGCCAACGTGGTCTCACCTACCCCTACACACCATGCTCACCAGGCTACTTCTGTCGCACAGGGGCCCAAAATGCCGCCCCCAATCAGGGCGATGATGCTAGTGTTTGTCCTGTTGGTCATTATTGTCCTGAAGGGACGACGGAGCCGGTGACATGTCCTTTTGGAACATTTAGCAATGATACGGGATTGATGAATGATACGGAATGTGAATCATGCACGCCAGGTAAGCCAAATTGACTAGGCCAATGTAATGTAATTTTTGTTTCTGGTCAAATTATTGTCCTTAAAAACCACAACATAATAGTACAAATTTTCCAATAATTTTATTTATTAGATGTAATCAAGGCTATTGAAATCCTTATCATATTGTTTTGCAGATTAGGAATTGATGAGGAATAGTTTTGATGTTCTACTTGGCACTGAGATTTTGAAATCTGTAATTATTTCTGGGCCTACATGACAGAATTTACTGTTAGACATAATCATGCACACTCTGTAAATCTTGAAGTATGCAACAAGCATCTGATTAATGCACAAACCAATATGACCATACAAGGAAGTAAATTAGTCCGTATTTCTCAAATCATAAGATCGTACCAAATCTTGATGAATATTCGAATGAATTTATTTACAATGTTTGTCCATGTGTTAGCAACAAAATTTGCCCCACAAAATACAAAAATTATGAAGAGTTCATGTAAAAATATATTAAAACGCGGTGATTCGCCCTTAATCAATCCTAATCAATGATTAGCTGATTTTGACGTCATAATTTCACGATCTAATCGGCTGCCAGTACAGTTTGAGAAAGCCTCAGGTGAAACGTCACTACTAAAAATAGTAAGTGGATTTTTTGCTACAAGAACCTTATTGGAATTTGCAATGTGAAATCCTGATGAACCTATTCAATGAACATTGTTTAGTTATTTTTGTTGCCATTTTGTAGTTTAAGTTTGTAAAGCGCCTAGAAGCTTCTGCATTTTTGCGCTATACAAGTTTGGTATTATTATTATTATTCTACAGGTTGGTACTGTGATGAAGATGGTTTGACTGAACCGAAAGCTCAATGTTCTCCAGGATTCTTCTGCAGCAGTGGCTCCATCAGCAATGAACAGGCCATCTGCCCAGCAGGCCGATTTTGCCCCCTACAGACATCCATACCCTACAAGTGCCCTGCTGGCACCTATTCGAACGACACGCGTCTGACGAGTGCCGATGAGTGTAGGAATTGTACCGCTGGATTTTATTGCCAGCAAACTGGATTGACGGAAGAGGAAGATCAGTGCTTGCCGGGATATTACTGTTTGGAAGGTAAGAGGCTAATCCACATTAGTTATATACCCTAAAAATTTCATTGAAATAAAAAAAGGGTTTTGCATCTGACAAAGGCATAAAATCTATGAAAACGATTCTGAATGAGAGTTGTCGCTTCCTGTACATTTATTTTCCAGGCACGTCGATGTAAATGATCTAAAACACACGTTGCTCCATGTTTTTCAATTTTAGTACAGTTATTAGAAAGTTATTAATGTCTACTGCATAAACATAATTGATATTAAAGGCTTGTATGGTTCTAAAAAAACTGTTCACTTAAAACAATTATGCCTTAGCTTAATGTAATTGTCTAAAGACTATTAATTGCACGTGAAGCCCACTATTTATTTATATATTATACAATATACAGGTGCTTCTTAAAGAAACCTGTTCTATCTCAATTATTTTTAACTTGTTTATCTCCATGATGACTATAGTCAACATGCATAACCTTTTTGATATGTTTAAATGAGGATGTTTTGAACTATCTCCAACACTTTTTTGCAGGATCCTCTGTGCCTAATCCAGATGCCTGTCCTACAGGAATGCATTGTCCTATAGGATCACCCCTACCACAGGCTTGTCCTGCAGGATATTATACAAACAGGACAACACAGTCAACATGCCTTATCTGTCCACCAGGGTAAGTTTGAGAGACTTTTGCAGGGTCATCAGTGCCCAATCCATATGCCTGTCCTACAGGAATGCATTGTCCTATAGGATCACCCCTACCACAAGCTTGTCCTGCAGGATATTATACAAACAGGACAACACAGTCAACATGCCGTATCTGTCCACCAGGGTAAGTTTGAGAGGGAAATTCCTTATCAATAATGTGCCAAAAAGTGAAAAATACATTTGGTTTAGCATACTAGACTGATAGTGTAAACCTAATCATTTAAGAAAAAGTATTGCTCAAAGCACCATGGTTTTGATTTTTGCAAGTACAGCAACACGCATGCACAGTATATGCAGAATGGTGATTGAAGCCCAAAAATGTCATGTTTGTTTGTTTGTTGTTGTTTTTTCCATTTTTTGTGAAAAATAGGTTGGTAACCAACACTTTTCATTTTGTTAATTGAAAGTACATACTTCTGCACAAATTTTGTGAAAAAATTGACACCAAATTTCAGTGGGAAGTTTTTGAATCAATATTAAATATGTCTCTTTTGCCACATTTCCCATAGACCCCTGTACTACTTTTTTCCAAAAATGCTATTTTTAAACAGACTTGCATGCAAAAAAAAGTCCGTTAAAATCGGTTCTACTTCGATAAAATATTATTCATGCCGAATTTTACTAGTAAATTTCAGTCGGATCTATCGTGGACCAGACACCTCAATGCACATGCACTATTAGCCTGGCTTTCTGCCAAATGTTCGAAATAAATAAATAATAGATGTGGGCGCAAAAAGCAATAAATGCCATTTTTCATAAATTTGCACTGCACACTGAAGCATGCCCAGTCTTAGGTCAGTGGGTCTTAAGAACTATTTCAAGAGCCACTGACATATGGGAGAGAAATGTAAGGGCTTTCTTGCATTATAGTGACAAGATGTTAAACAAATACAACATATGGCAGCCATTGAAGATAAAAACAATTCTTACACTTACATGACGACGTATCATTTCAGCTTGACTGTACAACTAATGATTTATGAAATATTTATGATTGTATTCATCTCTTTTGTTTTAGGTATTACTGCTTACCAGAAAATGAGACTCTTGGCAACCCAGATCTACAAGCTGGATACGACGACTGTCCGGCTGGATATTTCTGCCCAGAGGGTACAGGACTTGACTGGGTGCCGTGCCCAGCTGGGACATATAGCGACCAAGAAAATCTCTACAAGGTATGAAT